>DWCF01000841.1:0-37774 GCA_018230265.1 Delias oraia
GGGGAAATAAAACACAGCTATTTTATTTTATTGTTAGTGTACCGTAAGCGTCAGCCTAACAACTTACTTATTGTCTATATAAGTATATAAGTTTGTACCAAACATATATTCATCCATACAAACTTTCGTGCTTATAACTTTAGTAGAATTTGAGTGTTTTAATAGAGCAACAAGAGTTTTTATGATTTAAAGATTAGAAAAAATTTTCAATTTCAAAGTTATATTTTTAAATAATAAAATATCGTTTAAAGTTATCTTCCAACATAGGCCTATTAGAGGCCTGTAATCCAAATTCAAATAAACTTTTTCATGTTTTAGTATAAGATTGGAAATTATTATTAAAAAATCATGATGATATAACTAAGAGTAATCTATCTATATAAGCTAGTCGAAACCTGTAAAGGCATAGCGTGACAGTGATTTTTGTATTAAGGAAATCAAGGACTTTGTGTCTTGTGATTGACCGTTTTATTTTATAGAATACAGGTGATTCACTATTCATTCTAAAATAAGGGTATATGTATTTACTAATAAATGGCTTTTTAACATTCTAAACATAAATAAGTAATAATAATTATTTATTAAATGTAAAAATTGCGGCAAACTTTTTTCCTGGAATCTACAATAGTTGAGAATTAGTCATATATAAAAATGCTGTGTTCGCTCATACTTGACAACGGTTGGGCCGATTTGGCACATTATTTTTAGAATACTTGTTCCGGTAAATTTGAAAGTTTGCAGAATACTTGGAAGTTCAGATATGATCGAAATGCATAGATAAATTTGAATAACTATAAAAACTTTTCTACCAACCAATTCAATACTTTAATAGCATACCATAAATTTAGCGATGAGAGGTACCGAAAAGACAAAACAAATAACTTTCCGCAAAAAATAAGGTTCACAGGTACCTATTGTTTGGGCGACGTCTTGTATGTAGCACCAGATGGGCTCTAAAAACTTTCGTCGCGGTGTTCGCTGTCAAGCAATTGATTTTTATGAAATTTTGTATGCAAGTATGCAAACTACTTCTGAGATTCCGTCATCATAAATTTATGATATTTTGGGGCAATGTTTGGTCCACTAGTTATAAAAATTAATAGAAAATCAATTACAATAATAAGGCAATAAACTCAAAACGTATGTAATTTAGTATATTCAATTTATTAACAAGTAATACAAGTTTAAGATATGATAAAACCGGTTTTATGTAGACCAGATATTACTTTCTTAATTGATATTTAATTCTTTTAATTTGATTTTTCAATCGCATCAATTTATTAGTCAAACCAATACGACATCCAGCTGTTTAATGACTTCCGTCAAAGTCATTAAATGATCAAGTTTATACAGTCCCATACAATGGAAAATAAATAAAATTAAAGATATTTAATTGATTATTTTATTAGTGTGTGTTTCCGCTATTATCATATTCAATTTCTTAACTGTAAGAATACTTTTTATCGGTTTCATATTTCTAAGTGATCGTCAAACATGGTCTCTCACCATCAACCTCATCTCAAAGCGCAGGGATGTTCAGCGAGCTATGGAATGGGCTACGTGATTGAGTCAGAAATGAGGAGATCCGTATACGAACTAAGTTACCGACATAGCCCGCCAAATTAGCAAGCTGAAGTGGCAATGGGCAGTAGTAACAACGTAGTAGGTGGGTCTCCTAAATAGTAAGAAAACAATGCCGCTGATGGTCAACCGCGCTACAGTCCACACATTAGTTTTTCCAGAGACCTAATAAAGTATAAATTTAATTAAAATTGTCCGGACCGGGGCTCGAACCAGATTTCTTTCGCTATCAAGTTCTTCTTTGTATAATTTAATAAAGAACGTAACTTTTTCACAAAATTGACGGAAGTAATTTCTAACTAAACTTTAAGTAAATCAACTGTTGAAAACACATTAATTAATTAATTGCGACGATTGTATGAAAGTGGTCGTTGAAAGCACGAAAATATTCCTTCAACACTTTTTTATACGATTACAATCGTAACAAGTTACTTCGCGTGCCAGATACGATTAATAACTTTATTTTAATGGGTAAGCAGGTTCAAGTCATCAAAATTTTAACAAGTAATTTAATAATTAATTATTAAGTCCATGTTCCTTATTGAAAACAGTTACATTGTTAAGAATGTATAACATTACTGTTACCTTTTGGTTATATCAAGATCAAGAGAAGACAAGAAGGAGTTGACTAAGATTTTTTGTATTTATTCTATAGCGGCCCATTATTATTTATTAATTAATGCATCAGCATATGCTTCGGCATGGCTCTCTCAAGCGTGCGATGTATCAAGTTTTATAAGGAAAAGACGCGTTATTTATTGTTTTTTTCAAACGCTTGAACTTACAAAATCCCACAAGCTTGAGCAGATCATTCAACCAAAACATTTATTTATCATAGGATATCAGAATTATAGGATGTCATCGTGAACATGAGGTATCGGGTTCGAATCCCGGCCCGGACCATTTTAACTCAATTTATAATTTATTCGGTCTCTGGAAGGGCTTGACAGTGGGCGGGCGAGTGTCTTAATATTGTCGCAGTGTGAGACAATGCTGACACATGCTGTTTAACGGTATAATGTCAAGGGCCTCCGATAATCTCACTCACTCAGCGAAACAATACAAGTACTATTTCACGCTTCTATGTTGTGAACCCGTGGAACTTCGGTGAAGCTGCAGAATCGCTCTCCCAAGGGTGCGTCAGTGTACACTCTACAGTACAGGAGCGAGTGTACACTGTATACAATGAACACTAGCCCGGGGAAAGAATGATTAAATTTTTATTTTTTTATTTAACCGGACCGAAGTTCGAATCCGAGGATACCGCTGCGTGGTAGGCCTATTAGACCACTTAGCTACGAGGATTTAATAGAATAGAAATGTATCACTAATTCGATTATTTTAATTGAATAATATAAAACCTTTTTTAATCATTGAAAGTTTAATCGTAGCGTTATCGGTTGTAACACTGACCTTACGAACAGTTTATACGCGTGTGACAACTGAATGAGACAAGCATCGAGATAAACTTTATCTTATCTGTGGTTCACATGCCGAAGTTCTTGTCAATTATTTCCCTTTATATATTTAACAAAATAAATATTCCATTATCTGTTCTCTTAGTCATACTCTTCTTGAATTTATAACTTCATCTGAGCCATAATTTATACAGTCCAACATTTCAATAGGAAGTAAAATTATAGTAATTATAGTATTTCCAACTTCCATTGAGCTATTTGTTATTATAGAAGTATTATATTTACAATATATTTTTTTATTCTATAGCGGATAACGGAGCAGGTGGGTCTCCTATATGGTAAGAGAACACCGCCGCCCATGAACAACCGTGCCACATTCCGCGCATTGATTTTGTTACCGGCTTTTTACGCCGCTTGCGGCACTTTTAAGAGCCTCTGATATCCTCACTCACTCTACGAAACAGTAAAACTACTGTTTCACGCTGAGTATTCTGCGAGCCCGTGGTATCACTTCAAACGAGCCGGCCCAATACTGAGTCAGCATATGCTTCATTACACAAGCACCTGATTCTTTTACTCCATTATAAACCTAAAGTTGTTTATCAATTACAATTAAGTATGACAAACACGCTTTCATATATACATAGACTTAGCGGGACATTTTATATTATGTTTAGCAAAAAGAACATAAAATTAAAGGCTTATCCGTACGCTATATGAGTGCGTAAGCTAATTTGGATGCCGTGCGAGCATACTGAGCGCCGTCATAGAGGCGGCCGCGTGGCGGGCATGTCAATGCCTAACTATATATAGTGAGTTACCACTTGCTGAATTAAATCTGTGTCAGAGTGTCTACAGTTGCCAGCAGCGACCTCCAGCTGAGCTGTGCCAAAACCACATGTGTTCAATGATAGTTTCTATTATGTTTAATTTACCGCTCAAATTTCAACATTCTTCAAGCGACTGGCCAAACTGTCGCTTGACGTGATTTTAGTACTGAAATTTTTAGCTTATTTTACGCATATCATATCATATCACCCCAAACACCGTCTGTATTGATTCAAATTCTTATAACGCCTACTACGCGTACTAGGCAGCCAAATATGTAAAGAAAATATACGGCTTCTATATCGACTGTAACATACATATAAAAATAATAATACATTCTACAAAAACGAAGTAAAACGAAAAAACTGTAAACGAATAAAAAAGGTTTATTCGTTTAAGTATAACTTAAACTTTACCTGAAAAGTAAATAGCAGTCTTAGAAATTTAAAAAACAATGTATGTATTACCGTAAATTGCTAACAATTTAACTAAACAAACTGCATAAAACAAAACTAATAACGCTCCGAACGTTGCATTTGCAAGTGAAGTTGGCAGCCATCCATTTGTAACGAAGACAAACTGAAGAGCCGCCGACCAATATTGTACTCTAGTAACCTCAAACACCTCGGGATTCGGCAACATTGACACGTACATATTGTCCTTGCTTATTATAACCAACAAGATTAATCCCATAATACTGTGGTCAATAGAACTTAGACTACTATTGGTTATTTGATCTATAGCGTAGTACCCTGTCTTTGCAACGGCAATAACTTGGCTTATCTAAAACTATCAAGATAAAACTTGTTCCATATTTCAAGAAGGAACGAAGCATTGGAAACTGACTATTGAAATCAAATCGATTTTAAACGCGATTCGATATTACAAACAGATAGAGGAAAAGTTTAAATTGTTCATATGTTTCAATATATGAGGATGTATTATAAATTAGAATTACATTGTATAGTTGAAACATAGATTTTAGCAACATATATATGTAGAAGCGATTATTGTAAAAATATTTTAGTAAGATTTTTGAGACTTTAAGAGCTAGAATGTAATTTATTGATCCAAAATTGATATAAAGTAAAAAAACCGTATATTTGTTAAGATGAAAAATTATGTATGTAATTTACATTTATGTATTTTATATCTTTTTAAAATAAATATTTTAAATTTATTATCCCTAATACAAAATAGATATTTATTGAAAGTGATAAAACACTCTTAGCACAGACGATGCGACATCCTGCATACGCACTAAACAACAAACTATGCTGTAAATACGCGGGTTTAACGTCCGTGCGTGGAAGCCAGCCAAGTAATAAAACTTCATGTTTATTGTGTCCAGTAGGTATATCGTTCCTAGTAGAAGTTATACGCAGCCTTCGTCGGACCGGTTGGGAATGTTGCAACTGTCGAACAATATTAAACGAGTGTCCAAATGAGATCATAAATCGAGTTCAGGTCTGGGTTTTCATTTTTATTGAATTACCTTACAAGGGCTTGGGAGTGGTTATTGTTTTAAGTAATTAATGTGTAGTGGCGCCTGACGGAATGAAAGACTAACTTATTCAATTGATTGATTGTTGACACTATGTTTCTCTAACGCAATTTTTTTTCATCTCAACTAATATTATTAAGCCAATCTGGGTTATATACAGTTATACAAACGTCTTTTAGAGAATTGGATGTAACACAGTATTGATGGGTGGGTAGTTATTAAGGAATCTATCTCTAACATAAATGGAAAAATATTTATATGTATCATACATATATAAATGTAAATTTCAGCAAGTAGCATAGAATCAATCAATTCATACCTTATATTATCTCTTCACAAAATCATTATTCAATTTTTATTGAGGCATATAATAAGTGTTAAGACATCAGGAAGACACACAACATTCATTCATACATGAATTACAATATGTTTTATAAAGCGATTGTGATTTATGAATTGTGAGGCTACTTATTTAGTTCGCGTGAACAATTATAAAATTTTGTTTGTATAATTTATTTCATATATAAATAAATACTTTAACTATTTATATTGTAATTGGCTCTAATGACGAATTATTCGGTGTGCGGAAAAACCTTTTTTAAGATTATTCTACACAAGAAATTTATTGTATATTGATTTATTTGTATTTGTCTTAAATAAATAAAATAAAAATGCAGGCACAACAAACACCCAAAAACCACTTCCAAATAAAATTCTATTCTCTAGTCTTTATTCGTGTCAGCTTATCAAGTAATATGAATGTTAAAAATTAAGTTTAATAAAAAACTGTACAATATTTTATTCGAATGTGATTTAATATTTAATTGAAAACAATATTTCAGTCAGTGTGGTCACGGGAGCGTGCCTTTCCCCGACGGTGGCGGGGCGTGCGTGATCAATTTAAGATATTATTTTAATTGCAATCATTGCGTAGGTAAAATCGTACTGAAGAACTATAATTAAAAATATATCCTTGGCGTACTGATCTGGATAAGTCGACTATTATTAATTACTCGTCATTATGAAACTAACATTGAGCTCGTTGAACTAAATGCCACTCTTAGAAATTAACATTACAATTTGAATGCCACGCCTTCATGTAATGTTACTATTCTACCTAGAATCGATATTTTCTATGAAAAACCCAAGTATAAGCGACTGTACCTCAGTATATATGTATACTTAACTCTGTGCAATTTTCTACTAAATATACAGGATTAGATTTTACTTTGGCCAACGAGTTCAATTAAATTCGTTATAGTCTGTATGTGACGTACAGACTGTGATCGCTTCGTCAATAATTCAATATAAGCAAACTGTTTCACTTTTACCTCTTAACTATATTTAAGGCATAAGATAATTTAACGAAACAACCCGTTCCCGTGTTTGAAGTAACATTTCGCCAGTGCCGGTTTCGTAGGTGCTAATCACTAAATAACAAAGTGTACCTTTTAACTTTGTTTAGTAAAGCGATTAGCCGGTTCGTTCGTAGTGGTAAGTCATTGCCTGTAATTTGTCGATTTTCTTTTTATTGCTTTTATACAACCTGATGTGAGTTGGGTCGCGACTGAGTTTTGGGCCTTTAAGAGAAAGTACCACTCTTTTTCCAAGGTTAGCCGTAATTATTCGAAAGTACCTCTGCATGCATCTTGTTTAATCAAATTGTGTTGCGCGATCCTAATTGCCTTAAAAATATTTAATTTCGGAATGAAAAACTGCTCAAAATATTCTCTATGATAAATATGATAGAAGATGCAAAAGTAACCCATATCTCTACACAACACCAAGCTTCATAGACTATAGATACGGAAATAGATCATAGACAATTAACATTATATAATAAACAATATGTGGGTATTTAATTAAAAAACACACCATAATTTAAAAACAAAAACAAGTTTGACGCGAGTTCATAGCATAAGGCAAAATTTCATTTCTCTCTCCATATTTTAAAAGAAACCATTCATGGACAGAATTGCCAACGTACGTCCCCAGCCTCAAATCGGTGAGTCGGCCTGTCAGGGTAACCTCCCTCCCGACGGCCCATGTCGAGTCTAATTTCCCGAGTCCTCAAGCCCGTCACCCGCTCGCTTTAAGGTCGATAGGTCACTTTAGCCAACATCCAACAACAACCCAATCCAAAAAATAAACAATGTGATATTTTCGATGATTAACAACTGAAAACATTCTATCCCTTTATGAAATGTGTTCGTAATGAAATTTAAAAACTGGAAATGCAAAACATAATGTTCCAACGTATTTGGTTAGTACTGGACCAACAATGGACCAGCTATAAATCATGCCTGTCTGAAATGAGTTTTGACCTTTGTTTTTTATTTTTACATGTCGTAAATTATGAGTATTTTTTTTAAATTTTATAATAAAGAACAATAATAAGTAATTTGAAGTATTTTTATATTTTAAACATAGAAATGGGTCGTTTGATTACATAAACTTCATTATAATAAAAAAGGTACATGTTTGTGTCAATTTGATTGTATTAAATAACTCTATTGACTAAATTTAAGCTTGGCATTTGGTTGAAGCACATATATAATTTTACTGTATTTATTTTTACTATAAAGCTATCAATGTTTACATATTTACACCTCACCTAAGATATCATTTTTTAAATAAAATAAAACACAATGTAATACAATTTTTTTTTCTTAGTAATATTTTTTCAACATATAAATCGAAGCATTTTACTATGGAAATAATAAAAACGCACAGAATCTAGATATTTTGAATGATAAGGATGAACAAAAACAGTATTATAAATGTGTTTTCGACTAACAAAAACATTGTCTCTAAACATTATAAAAACATCACAAACCCTATAAATCCTCCACGCACTTGTACCCTTTAAATACGATTAAGTTATGTAACGTCCGCGTCCTGAATAATCGCGGTTTCCTTCATGTCGTAAATGACCACAGAGCATTTTCAACAGACACTACTTAAGAATTCTTATAGTCTTTTTTTACGTTTATCGACCAACGACCATCTTGAATTTAAATTTGATTTAAAATAGACAAAAAATATTCAGTTACTATAATAACTCCAAAGATCTGTGGAGATTTCTCAAATATTTTTTATTTAAATAAAATTCTCTGTATTTAAATAAAAATTCAAAATATTGAAACTAGACCATAATATATTAGTCAACAACATTGACAATAATATTTAAAAATTAATATTTTTTAATAAACATTGACTTTTTTCTCTTTCATTCTGAATTAAATCTTTCTATCTAGTGTCGTAGTTGATAAACTTAGACCAAAGAAGGTTGGTTAAAAGAAAAACCTAATGAACATCTAAAGTCATGTCGGATACTGTTATACTAAATGTAACAAGATAATCTTGATATTTAACGACATAAAATGAATTATTTAAACTTGTTAAAGCGAAAGAGACTTAATTGAACTTAGAAAAAGCGAGCGAAAAGTGCCCTTAAATAGTTCCTCATCTAAGACTTTCACTTTGATTCAGGCTCATGACAATTATTAAACCCAACGATAATTAATTTCGTAGCGGGTTTAAAACTATTTAGTCCGTGCAATAACGGTTGTGTTTCGCTAAGTGAATATTTAAGGCATTAAATTACGTTATTTTATATTTAAATAATTAATATGAAACTGTCTTGTGTCATGATAGAGAAAAACTTAATAAAAATATGGTTTATAATTAAAATCAACAATGGTAAGACTATATAGTTAAACACAATGGTTTCATGCTTAAAACAAAATCTATTGGAAATAAGCAGAGGGCCGCTTACCCCAGGTGAGCCTCCTGCTCGTCTGATATAAAAAAAATAGTTACAACTTAATTATTTATTCAAAATATTTACATAAATGTATATATTTATTTATAATTTAGAATTCAGATTAAAATAAATACGCGAGATAAAGAATCTTTATAATATCTAACCAGGTAAAGAAATCAAGCATATTTCTATAATTTTTATTCGTTTGAGAATTAAATTATTATATGTACCCGGATATAATCCACTTATGTAACTATATTCTAATTAAGATTTTTTTATAGGTATATATAAGAATTTTCCATCACTTCCATAGATATTATTGTGTACAATAAAATCTATGCAACAACTTGTTTCCTTCTAGGTCATCAGGTCTCATCATTTGATATTTCAAAATTATGTTTTTGTATAAGGTTGATTAACAAAAAGATGAAGGTTATCCATTCGAGATGCGCAACAAACCTCTTAGAAAATGTAATATTTTAAGCGGAATATTTTTATGGGTCATTAAACAAAAGAATAACAGCAGACCTTGTAATTTTTTCTTTAAAGTATACATTGGTTCTGCGAAGGATTGTTTAATTAATTCTATCATGTATTTCCTTGGCGATGGTTCCACAAATAGAACATAGACAGCAATTATAGAAACTATATGCATGAACAGAAATGATATCGATTCACGATACACTTTTAATCTGTGAGGTGAAAAAAGCAGCATAGTTTGGGAGTGCTCATGGGTAAAGTACCGCTTATCCTAGGTGGGCTGCCTTCTCGTTTCCCTACCTGTTTTTAGAAAAAAATACTTTTAGCAAGTATGCCTAGATACAGCACAATAAAAAACGATACCGTGTTGTGCTCCATCAATTATTGATCTTTAATAATAATATGTACGTGTCAGTATGTACTTAAAAGATATTAGTACTGAATGGTTTTTGATGGAATGCGTGGGCTGATGCAACTGAACACCTGCGCAAACGACGCCACGCGGTCTTCTGACTGCAATTAGTTTCATATCTAGAATTCCATTTAGGCAATTAAACTATACTATTGTATGTATATCCATTTAATGATCTTAAAGCCTTATCTATTTACAGTATGAGGACGTAATAGAAATATGCCAGTAGAAATAACTGAATAAATGTTTGTATTCGTAATAATGATGGTAAAGTATGTTTATCGGAAATTTAAATGTTAAAATAAAATATTTTAAAAAATGAATAATATTGTAATCAAATCAGATTCACAACTACTTAATAAACATAGCTTCGACGTTTTTATGTCTTTTCAATATAAATAAATGAAACCGAAACCAATTAAGGTAAAAAAAAACAATTTCTTGTGAGTTAGATTTATCAAACCTGAACATTGGAAGTTCAAAATATTAAAAAAAAAGAAGAAATATTATTCTGTAACATACTAATTACCAAACTATAATAATAAAAATATATATATAACGATTCAATACGAAAAATACTAGTTGAAAATAAAGATGAAAGATGTACTCAACATGCAGATAACAATTTTTTATTCGATGCACATGCATAAACGTAAGACTTCTAATAAAACGTGGGCAAATGTAATAGGATATTAGCATTGTGCCTTTTCTATTAAACACGCAGTGCTCGATTTATTGTGTTGTATATTATATAACGGCAATTGAATAACAAAGAGCGGTATAGGAAACTGGTTGCTTTGAATTGTATCGAGATTATTTTGATTTAGCTGTGCGTGCGCCATCATGGAGTCCTTGGTAATAATCATCAGTTATGATAAATATTTAGTACCGCCTCCTCATCTTTATTGTTTTTTATTGACAATCTAGATACAATTCCAACAATTCCGTAATTACCAACACACACAAGATATATAAAATCTCTTAGAGTATTAGTACAATTGGTTAGAGCAATTAATCGTTTCGTTTAATTCCTTCCAACATGGCGTCAGTGCGAAACCAGATAAATCAAAAAAGATAATCAAATAAAGCAGAGATTTGCAATTTGTAAGAAACAATTTTCTTAAGAAGGAATAAAAATAATAAATCCTCCAAATTGTGGATCGCTCGTGTTGAACCTTATCTGACGGCACGAAATTTAACCACGGGAAAGTCATATCTTTTTACTGCTGATTGCGCTCCCTGAACACCTGTACCGACTCTTTCAAATAATATGACCACAAGAATACTGTCTGCGACGTATGAAACAAAACAACATTTGTGCAAATATATCATTCAATATTTGTTGCTTGTATTTTTTAACGTATAATGAGATGTATCTCTTTAAAATATCGATCTATTTAGTTCAAAAAATCATTTGGAATATTTATATTTAATTTATAAAATATTAAAAATTAATGCATGTCTTTATAAAGTATTCATTCTTATTATCTTTACTCTCTATACTCATATATGTCACTAATTATAAAGTATTTATAAAATACTTTATAAGATATGTTAAGATATAATAAGAGACATTTAAAAGATTCTATTAGAGGAGTCATAAACAATCTTTCACCAATTCAAACTTTAAATAAATTCTATACGTACCGTGTTAAGATGGCACGTAGATCCATTAGAGCTTCCTTTAGCGGCAGGTGCGCTTAATGGCGTTGCGCTCTCCCATTGGCTAGTTCCCTCAGGATGCGCGGGCGCTGATTTACCGACAGCTGCTACTGCGCCGGCGCAGCCACCATTATCGAGGAAGTTGGTATTTAGATAACTGTAAAAATATATGTATAAGAAACGAGATACACACCTTGCTCTGGTGTATGTTGTATGGTTCAGTGCTATTTTTTTTTTGTTATATAGCGGACAATGGAGCAGGTGGGTGTCTTATATGGTAAGAGAACATCTCCGCCGATGAACAACAATGAACATTGTTATTAACTAAAAATATATTATATATTTTCAATAAAATATAGTTTCACATCAAAATGAATAAACTACAAGCTGAGAATAAAATACGCCGGCGCAAATGTCCGCGCCTATATCTGACAAGTAACTCATCCGTAGATAAGACGTGATATTAATTAGAATGGCTCGTCAAGTCATATCAGATCTTTTAACAAGCAATTAAACAAGGCATATCCCGATTGACGAAGCTTTTCGTAAGGTTTTGAGGTTAGCGTGACCAAAGACATGACGAGTCGAGACACCTTCGTCCTGGCACCAATAGCACCGGACTCCAGCACGCGACGTCGCATGGGGATTGTAAAAATGTATTTATTGAACCGCAATGACGAACGTCTTTCAAAATCGACGCTCTTTGTTAACCAGTCAATAGGGAGTTTTTGGAGTGCCTTCCCTATGCGTTTATATTTCGTACAACATTTTATGCCACGATCACATTTTTAATTAATTTCTATTATGTGATGACTTCTTTGTTTTTTTTATCAAACAAACTAGAAATTCAACTAAATAAAACAAATAATAAATCTATAACGTAATGTTTTATACACTTTTCTTATATGGTTTCTTAAATTTTAAAGAATCTCAATACTATCTTACTCAAATACTCTCTCTGACTTGAAATTTTTTTTGTATAAATCATCATCATCAACCATCATAAATCATCATGTACTTATAACTACTTTTTTTATGTCATAGCGGACAACGGAGCAAGTGGGTCTTCTTTATGCTAAGAGAACACCGCTTTCTATAGACAACCGCGCCAAATTCCGTGCATTGGTTGTGTTGCCGGCTTTTAACGCCGCATAAGCGACACTTTTTTCCTATATACTAATTCACTCTGCCAAGCACAATATACGTACCGTTTCAGTTTGAGTATTCTATAAACTCATCGTATAACTTCGGACGAGCCGGCCCTATTAGTGCGTCAGCATGATTCTCCCACGAGTGATCCACGGTGACCACATTAGCTCGCAAAATTGATAAAAAACTAGAGACGGCTTAAACTACAGCAAACGTCTTAGTTGTCTAACATTTATAATTATAAAAATTACTTTAAAATAAAGTACCTAATTCACTGACAACAGAGTTACGAGCTGGCCGTAATTACAGTTGGCCGTAATTAACATTTATAATATTTTTTTGTTTTCATTCTAAAGCTGTTTAATCCTGTTTTATATTTCGAAGGCGGTCATTAGTTAAATGTAATGTTCACAATTAATCTGTGAGACGTACATCTCTTTGATAAATGTGGATTAGACATTTCATAACTATAATTTTTTGTGTATATTATCATAGGCGTATCCAAACCTGATTCAGTGTTCGTTGCACTTACATCTTAAACATTTGAAGTTTAAATATGTATTTTCGATATTAAACTGTTAATTCAGCTGTTTTTCTATTACTTAATATCTTAACTTATTACTAAAGATATACAAACGAATAACTCAAGTCAATCAAAATTATGTGCATTTTAGAATTTAAATTTATAATACTTTAAATTTTTAATCTATTTAGATTTGAAAGGTCTATGATAAATTATTTTAACAAGTTGTTTGTTTTTTATGTGTAAGTAGTTTACTTTTTGTATTTTTCATCAATCTTTAATATATAAATTAAATTGTATATAACTTCTTTTAGTATATTGCTTAAAATACTTCTGAATGTCAGACATTTTCAAATTCATTTCAAATTTTGATACCTTATAAAACATAACTATCAATCTTGTCTGAAGAATACTTAATCACTCCTAAAGTAATTTTAGTCGAAGAATTATTTTGAACGGACTCACCTTGAAAATACTTTTAGTTTAAACACAAATTAGTCGAATTTATTTTCCATTTCCATTTCTGGTGTTTCACGACCTCATTTAATTACATTATTAGGTTGAGTCTTAGAGGCATTGTGCCTTAATGGTTGTGGGGACTGCAAGATATTAATCTATGTTAGGTGAACCCATATTAACATTTCACATTTAATATGTTCATATATTTTATAACTTATCTAACAAATATATGAAAAAACGCCTTTATACTATATGTATTTTTTTTAGTGTTACAAACTTTAGCTATTATTTTCGCTTATTTAATTTTGTAAAAAATAAGGTATCGTTATATAAAAGAATTTCATGAAATAAATTTCTAAAAATATAAATTCGAATTTTTTCTGACGAACAACGGGGCAGGACCCCTGATGGTAACATATTTTTGCAGCCCGTGATTAAGCATGTAATGAGCGCTTTGTCGCTTTGCTTTCGGTCAATCGTTATAACTTGATGAGCCCGCGGCATCCTCACTCACTCAGCAAAAAACAGTATGTACCAAAGCTTTAACAAAACGATATTCTTTCACCCGTGGGAGAGCTATGCTGTGGCACTCATTGGGCCAGCTCGTCCGAAGTGATATCACGGGCTCACAGAATACTCAGCGTGAAACGATACTTGTACTGTGTTTCAAAGAGTGAATGAGGATATCGGTGGCCCTTAAAAGTGCTACTTAAGCGGCGTAAAAAGTAGGCAACACAACCAATGCGTGGACTGTGGCGAGGTTGTTCATGGGCGTCGGTGATCTTGCCATATAGGAGACCCACCTGCTGCGTTGTCGTCTATAGAATAAAAAAAATTGTCACCAAATATAATAAAAGATGCATGTACATATATATCTGTTAGGATATACAAATAAAATACTAAGTAATTTTAAGAGTTTAAACTCAAGGCTGAACATTCATCATTTCAGCCGTAATACGTCTACTGCTGGACATAGGTCTCCCCTTTGGACTTGAAACTAAAGGTTATTTATGAATAAACTAGAAGATTGGTTGAATATTTCTAGTTTTTATATTGTACTGACTTTATATAAACATAAACAATTGATTCGGAGTGAGAACATTGGTTTGCATGCAAAGAAGTATTCTAGCAAAACATGTTGACACTGTATGCTTATTTTAACACCATGAAAAGTACCATGTTTAATGCAAATAAATTAATATTATTATTATAATCAAAAAATAACATATTTTTGGTTGAAGTTACGACTTTAGTATTAAGTGTTTTATTACAGACGGAAACTAAGATACGTCAATTCATCCTCTTTTCCATCTTAGTAAGAACTGAAACAGAATATGTAAATGGATGAATGATTCCTAGCTTGATTCCTGACTTGATTTATATCTATAAAAGCAGTATGTAGTTTAATGACAGGATTGCGCATGGCGGTTACGTAAAAGATATCTAGGCTCTAGGCTATCGTAAGATATTTTTGATTCAATTAAGGTTCACCAGTTTGTCAACCAGTCATAGCTCGACGAAACTTTTTTTATTAGCTCAAATTACCGTGAAACTCGATTTAAGCGACCACAAAGCGTTGAAATGAAAACGACAGTTGCTTTGAGTTAAACTTTGCAATACACACGAAATTTCTCCTATTCACTTTCATTTAAAATGTTTTAACATTAGGTATGTTTCCTTAGAATGTCTTCACTCGTTATTATATATAAATCATAATATAATTATTTCATTATATTATTATATCATCATTATTTACTAATTAAGTAGTACACATTTGCAAGAACTCGTGTGAAGAGATTTATAATTTTTAAATAAGAAATAATCGTATTTTATATAATATTTCATATTACTAATTGTCAATAAGTTTAATCAAAATATAAGGTCTATTAGTCAGAAGTAGAATATAATAATAAAATATTAGGACATAATAGTCATTAATTTTATGTTAGGATGGTCGTTAGGCCGAAATCCTGCTGATGACCTAAGTTGGTAAATCATACTTATTACAGCGGCAACAATATTATTTTATAAATATCTAAGTCGTTTCGCTCTGAATCATTAACCCGAAACAAAGTTATAAACCATGAAAGCCATTGCAATGTTTTATTCAAACTATGGATATAAAAACACCTCCGAATGCCCGTGTTTTTTGGCTTCAAAAAATATTTCGGTTGGGTATTCCGGTTGACCAGTTGCTACATATTTGTTCGTAATGATAATGTCATATTTCTCTAATGGTAAGAGGTTAAATCATAAGCTGATGCACTAATTGGGCAAGCTAGTTTGGAACTATACCTAAGGTTAACAGAATACTAACGAGCAACTGTACTTGTACTTTATGAGTGATTAAGATGCGTGAGCGAAGTTTCGCTCACCTATGCGTTGTAAAATATTAGCAACATAAACGCCATTCGCCGTATTTAGTCTATAGACGACGGTGATCTCTGAGGAGGCCTACTTATTTTTAATTATATAAAAGTTATTTAAAATATATATATATATATATATATATATATATAACTAAACTAAACACAACATGTATTTTTGTTTGCGAATATCACTTTCGTTAAATAGGTTATAATATGAATCTAATTGAACAAAACTGCCGTGTAGGAGGAGACGTGGCACCTGTTCATTCGTATTTACTTCATGAGCAGCGGCCCACGCATTCCAGAGCCATAAAATTATAAGCTATATAATATCAACCGGACATAGTAGGCAATCCGATGATTTGTTTATATATTGTCATGTTGGCTTAATTAACCTTGATAAAATTTACCAAGATGTAGAGCGCTATTGAAAGCGAACCTGCTTTTAGAGGTTGCTGTTTAAATACTAATTTAAAATGCCATTTTTACTTTTATAGTAGCTTGTGTTATATAACTAACATTGTATCTACAGCTTTAGATTGTCTGTGATATGAATTTCAATATGACAAATCTGTTGGGATCTAAGAATTAGTGCAGAAACAAATTTGCAGGATAATTACACATTCAGGTCACTCGTGCCTCGCCAAAGACAACATAACGATGGAAACGTATATTTCTAACCTTATATCCCGTATACTATAAGTGTGTATATATTCTATGAGAGTTTATTGATTTTGATTAATGCTGATTTGCAATACAATAATGTA
The DNA here is from genome assembly GCA_018230265.1 of Delias oraia. Taxonomy (NCBI): domain Eukaryota; kingdom Metazoa; phylum Arthropoda; class Insecta; order Lepidoptera; family Pieridae; genus Delias; species Delias oraia. Next base: position 16,919 of record DWCF01000841.1, read on the forward strand.
TCCACGTGCAATGTTAGCTTTAGATCGGATTGTCTCAAGGCCAGTATCTGACATCATGGTTTCTGGAAATACTTGCAGTATTGTTTTGAGGAAAATATTGCTCAAGTATATAAAGATTCGTTAACTTTTAATTGCTAGGTCTGTAAACAATCAGATAGTCGTGAACACTGAAGTTTCAACGGAACATATTCTGACATATTACGGTCCTACCTACAAGTATAAGATCTTATATACCTCCTATACCTACATGAATAAATTAATAGTCCTCTGTTCACAATGTATTTATTTATTTGTAGTATACTGAAATATCTTACTTGTCTAGAGTACACACAATGAAAACAAAACTGTAAACAAGTAAACGGCATTATTTTTTATCTTTTCTTTATATTTTTATTACTACTACATTCTTAGATCACTCCAATCAAAATATTTTTTGTGGTATAGCGGACAACGGATCCTTATGCGAATAATTCGAATTAAGGAATAAAAATTGCTTTAGACATATTTAATAATAAACTTATTTTATTGCCGAACTCAAAATCAAGTTCTTTCGGTTCTTATATACACATGTATGTGGTTCCTATCAATACGACGTCCAGTTTATAAAATGGTAGTTTTATAGAGTTGTTAATGGCAATTCAAAACATTCTACTAAAAACGTTTCAATTAAAAGTACTGCTTTATTTTGCTCGTTTAAACTCGGTAATTAACCTACAGCAAAGTAACTGCCGTTTTATCTCCCGCTGAATTACAAAATTTGCTTGCTTAATTTTTTTGGTTATGTAAACTGTCTTTGACACGGTCTGAGAAAGTGCGAAAGCATTTTATTAAATTAATAAACTTTGTATTTGGGCTTGTTTTTTGATGAGTATTTATCAAAATATACCATTATCATACATTTAAAGATGACGATATGGAATAAAAACATAATATCTATGTCAAAAATAATAATTTCCTTATAGATCATTTATTGGAAAAATATAATTTTTAAAAATTATTATTTAATAGGTCGTCCTTGGGAGAGGCCTATGTCCAGCAGTGGACTTGATAGGCTGATGATGATGATGATATACCGGTTCAAAAGAGAATAAAAAGACCATGTTTATTTGTTATATACATAATTTCTTTCAAAATATTTATATTGAGAATTCGACAATGCCTATGATCATCACGCGCACACCACATGTATAATTTGGAAATTAAAATTATCGCACTTTCAAAAATCGGCCAAAACTATTTTCTAGTTACTATAAATATAAAACATGTATAATAAATGTGACGATCTAAAAGGTTAGATATGCTTGCCTGAATAGTAAATGCTTGCCTTTTCTGGCTGCAATTATTCCGTATAACATTGATAAATATGTCAATTATTTAAAATTTGTAATGAACATCTGCTATTGCACCTGCAATGGACCTTTGCGTTGTCCATCTTGCACTGTGCTATTAATAAGCTATAATATGAGTGCTACAAATAAGTACAGTGTACTCTGTTCAAGAAGATTCATTGCATTACCGGATTATAAATACGGTATTATTATATATATTATATAGTTTATACTGGAATTTTTACTAAAATAGTTTTGTTTTTAGTATAGCGGACAACGGAGCAGGTATATCCTTTATAAGATAATTAATCTTAGTGTGTAGGTAGGTACTTTAAGAATCATGACTCATGGAACAGTTTTTTGTGTACCTGATTTTGTAATACTTAGAATATAATTTTTATTTGTCACTTATATTTGGTGGATGTTAAACTTATTAAACCATACAATGGAATATTTAAGCGAAAGGTTTTTAAATGAAAAATTATTAATTATTTATTGTTATCTTTGCATTCATGGAAGTTAAAAGTACCCTAATCAATTGCTTTGATGAACCGTTTGTATATTTGTAAATATACAAAGTAAATTTTAATAAACAATATAATATTTGAATGTCAAATATTTGGGACGTACATTAGACATCTAGCAAGGATCTATTATAGTGATCCATGATTATTTTCCCAAAGGCTAACCCTACTCATACACTTCTTGATTCCCACAGGCTCTAGTTACGTGACCTTTTTGTAATTTGTACAAACACACTGACATATTGGTCGTCTTAAACAGAATTTTCTTTTCCCCGAAGACTTAAGAGTTTCGATCATGAATTTCTTAGTTTGAATAAAGGTATGGAATTAATAAATTGATTAAGATATATAAGTTTACGTGTAAATATTATTCAATTATAACAGTAGTCATTGATTTCAACTTGGTCCTTCTAGTTATGCATATAATATAAATTTATATCATTCTGAGATGAAAGTATTATTTAATTGTAAACTCATCGTGGAACGTTACTTGTACTACGTTTCACAGACTTAATGAGGATATCGGAGGCCCTTAAAAGCCAGCAACACAACCATTCGTATAAAGTGGTGCGGTTGTTCATTGGTGGTTGTGTTCTCTTACCATATAGGAGACGTACCTGCTCCGTGGTCCACTATAGAAAAAAAATAGTACTAGAAGTATTTTATTAAATCGCCTCTTGACTATTACATTAGAATACATATTTAAAGAATACTGTAATCTAAATTACATTGGTATTTTTAGGTATTTTTCCTAGACTCGTTTGGGAATACATATTTTTATTATTTATGACATTGTATTGTTATTGTTGAATAGAAATATGTTGACAAATCGCCTATGTTAAAATTGTCTTAATATAAGGCTCTAGAGAAAATAAGGTTGTTAATATAAATAGTAGTCAATTTATGTCTAAACAAGATCGAGTTATCTCCATAAAATCTTATACTTCGCTATGAGTTAAAGCAGACAAAGTTTCAAACTGACGTCAATAAAATCGTAAAACGTTCGTGGAAATGCACATTCGCTAAGTTATTTTAAACTGTTTAACAAAGCTCTAGGAATAGACGCAATTTCGTCAAGGGCGCGCAATCTTGGGAATAGGTAGAAACTAAAAGTCAAAGAAAAAGTGCTTAGATATCCAAAATTTCATTGGTAATTTTAAATATATATAAGATATTATTGTCACGTCTAGCGTAACACATTTTAATTTCTTAAATAATTACGCGCATTAAAAGCACAAAGTTTATATTGCTTGCTTATACGCGCTTAAAAATAAAGATTATATAACATATTGAAATTAATTACCCATGTATGTATTTCGACATTTTAAAATGTCATAACATTATTTTATCACATCAGAAAAATTTTAAAATAATATTTCGAATATTTTTCTTTGCTCTGGAGTAATAGAGTACAGACGCAAGATAACTGACAATTTTATTTTCAATCTGTGATGTATAGTTATGAGTTTTTACTTTAATAATTATCTATGACTAACGCTGGAGTACTATACGTTATGTGTTTTATATCTTGAGTGAAAATGTCCATTAAGGAGGAAAAGTAATGGTGGTGACATTAACTGTTTGAGGTCGAAGTATATTTTATTATTATTGCCTTTTAGTAACGTGACTTTATTGTTTCACCATAACTGTTATTTATCATTTAATGTTTCGTGGGAAAAGAAATGTTTTAAAGAAACAACTATTTTGTAAAGGCGGGCCGAATGCAAAATCGGAAAATTATTTCCTTTCTTCATCATCCAAATCTTATAGGTAGGTTATTATATAGATTCCATGAAAAAATTACAAGAACATATTTACTTACTGAATACAATACAACTTTTAAGTACTCCGTATAAAGCAAAATATTAAGATGAGTTTTTACAGGAGATGTATTATTTCTCCAACTGAAATTACTACTAATACTCTATTATATATCTCAAACCCAGGCGAAGTTCAAGAGCGGTCTAAATAAATTTAAATCGTGCATTGAGAGAAAAAATATTAAAAGAGTCTATTAATGAAATGTTTATTCCTTGTAGGATAACTTCACAAATCCTATGAACATGATCATAGAAAATTCTAGCCTGAGTTTCTTGTCAGTTTTTTGACACGTTTTTGAACAGCAAACTTAAACTAAAAGACGTTTCATATGAAATTTTGATTCAATGTAAATAAAAATATTTAAATTAGTGTAAAAATTACTATTATTCATAAAAATATCCAATTTTAAATTAGATACTTGTAATAATAATAATGATGTCATAATAAGAAATTAAAGTTAAATCTTATAAAAATACATTTCAAATCAAATATAAATCGAGAATATGTTCTCTAAGTCTGATTAAATTGTTGAATATTTAAGCAAAAACTGAATACAGACAATGTTACAATTTATATTGTGTGAGAGCATTGAACGGAGCGAAAGTTTCTCAAGCTATATTTGCAGTTCATGCTGGGGCCGCGGGCTTGTGAATTCAAAGCCAACTAAAAATACATTATGGACATCTTAAGTTTTGTTACTTGTAAAATAATAGTCTTTGTTCGTTAGTGCATAGTAGTAATAAAATCAAAAATCTCATAAGAGTGATAGTAAGCTATTTAATCGCTCTTAGTTATACTACATTGAAAAATCGATTACATTTCATAAATGAGGCGTGATAAATTGCTGATAAAACAAAGTTTATAAGGATTACGTTTGTTCCTGTTGGGCGTGGCTATCTTGTGATAGCTCTATATAAAATTTGATTAAAGATTAGCAGAGGATGTCGCAACATTCATAATGTCATGCGTCTGGGCACATTTTCAATCTATAAAAAGATCCCTAATGCCGACTAATGCGGTGTCTACCGCTGTGTCTACCATCAACTTCCTATTTTCTTATCCGATAGCTTTTGTTTATTTAAATTATAAATTTGGCGCTCAATCAATTTTAATGTAGTCTTAATTTTAAAGTGTTTTGTTACGCTATTACACATAATTTAAGTAACGAATATTGACAAAATATTGTGCTATAGGATGGAAGATGGAAAGAAAATAGGAAATATTATATATTAATTGTAATTCATCTTTTATTAAAAAATCAAGATATATTGCCGTTCAATATTTATTTTTATACATGCAAGCGACTGAAAATATGTAAAATCTAGGAACAAACAGATAGATAAATCAGCTTGCGGTTAGGATTTGCTTCTAGGCAGTGTTATTCTTGCCTTAGACATTGAAAATGCTAAGCTTTTTGATTCGGGCATAAAAATAATAAATAATATCGATTTAATAGAGTATCGTGTTGATATTTCCTGTCGGGTCTCCCACATTTGCGACGTCACTGACTTTTTAGAGGCAATTATAAGTAAACGTATAAATAAATCAGGCTACAATAAGAAATTCGGAAGTCAACAAAAGCGTTCCAAAGTTTTCTTTTGTTACTCAGACAATCGTACGCAAGAATTTTCATACAATCAATTGGGAACAACAATATTGCTATGTTTTGTCGAAAATTGCAATTAAAGACGTGGTTATACGCAAACTTATTATTAGGAACGGATTGATCACTTTACAATAGGGAAAAAAGAGAAGCATTATTGAGTTTTTCGATATTTTGACTTAAGACCAGTGTAGCTGTTGAAAATTATTACCCAACTAGTGAACTGATAGAAATTATCAATCAAATTAAGGTTTTTTAATCTATTTAAGATTTTACATATTGTTTTGTATTGGACGACTGACGAAGAAAAATATTGAAGTCTAAATTCAGACCTAAAAGGTAGCGTCCCAGTACTTACCTATTTAACGAATTTTAAAGCGTCCATTTGTCTACTGAAAACTGTTAAAATATAATGCTCTTGGCGAGAGGGTTTATTGAACTGCTTAAAAAGCGCCTCATAAGATATTTACGTTACCGGACCGACCGTTATACCCATTGCAAATCGGGACCGTTCACAAATAGTGAATTTGTTGACGTAACTGAAATTTTAAAGAAAGGATAGAGATAGCAAAGTGGCGCCGTCTGGCCGCGTGACTCACTGGACTCTCCGGCGAGTTCCCCTTCACAATTTACCCCATAATTAGTGCACACATAACCTACCCTCGTACGTAACTTTATCGATTTCGTGCAGAGATAAACTGAACGTTTCTCAGCTAAAACAATACCTAAATTGTGCAAGCGACATTGCAATTTGTCTCAAGGTAAAGGTGATTATATGAACGTTTTAAATCTGTAAATCACGAATGTTGTTTATCGTGATTACATTTAAGGCGCTATTCTAAGAAAACCACAAACAACTATTCAAAATAAATACATACCCTTAACACTACGTAGATTCCTTCTAAATAAAAAAAAATATCTTACATCCAGTCGAGTTTAAAAAAGATACCTATCAGAATTATACTTTACTTTCAAGAAACGACTATTGTTATACTTTACGTTACTATGAATAATCATTTTAATATTTTTACATCATGCTTTAAAAATACGTAGCGAATGAACGTAAATACCATAGCAAAATGTGTAGTAAAGTGGTATGCTACTGATGTACGTTATTGCCGACCTTATTCATTTTACTAAGCCTGAGTGAGTCGGTATATTCCCTTATACAGTATGGACATAGTTATCATAACAACTAGCTATCCTGTATAGTCGCGTGACGTACCCCTCCGGCTGTACACGCAAGCAGATTTGAATTCTCAATTAATTACTGTGACGTTTACCCTATCTTTAATATAATATACGTATCTAATAATTAATGTTAGAAAATCAAACGAATTTACCTTTAAGTGAAATTCGGTGTTTGTTAAACGAACTGTTGCGCCCGACAGATTTACATTTATGTCAACTTGTACGCCGTCGTGGTTGCCCCGATTTTGTGTTAGACTTTGAAGCATAGACTAAACCAATTAGCACACAGCTATTTTAAGATTAACAAGAAACTCATCTTTATGTAAAATAAAACTCGACTAATAAATCAAATATAAGATTGAACATTTTTCTAATATGTATATTTCATATTATTATAATAATGGTGGAGAAGGTCTTATTATTCTTTACATTCGACTTCAGCATCATTTTAAACATAGCCTAATCCAAAACAGGTTTGACGCGTGCGTGGCAGACGAAGTTTTTGCAAAAAGATACCTACATAAGACATTGTTTTAAAAATATATGAAACACCTGCTGACGACTTTCATTTGACCCCAGTTGTAACATAAATGTAGGTACGATTAAAAAATACAAGTGGTTTATATTAATGAATATACTATGCTCTTTCGAACTTTACTACTCTAGGTAATTTAAAAATTCAATGTTTAATGCATGTGTACTTATTAAAGTAAAATTGCTGTAAATATATAATATACAGCATATATATATGTATATATATATATCCAACATATATATATATATATATCCAGAATGAAAATTCATCCATAAAGAACTATAAGCCAGGACTTTCAAACCGGGCTATAAGACGCTATATTATTTACAGTAAACGCAAATCACCTTAATAAGAAGTAGATAAAGGAATCATTTTTCGAATCCAGCATAAGACAGATATTACAAGATTTGCCACGTTTTTAGCTTAGTTATTTAACAGTTATTTGTATGCGGCGTATAATTGCCTTTAGCAACGAAAGTTTCAAATAGCGCACGCCATTCCCCAGAGTAACTTTTTATAATACCCACTTTGAACGAATACGTTTGACCTTCAGCTGTTTGGCTGAAATACAACATTTTTAATGTGCTACGCTTTTGAGTAATATAAACTTTTAATTTTTATGTTAAGGGCTAAAGATTGATTGTTTGGCAACATTTAGAAACGCGCTTTAATTATTATTATTATAAGAATACTAGCGTGCAATATGAGTGTGAGGATATCTGCCCTTGAAATTATATCGTAAAGGCTTTGTAAAAACACAACCAAGGCACAGATTGTACCGCGTTCTATGAGTGGCGGTGATCTCTTACCTTAGACGAGGCCCGCCTGCTCTGTTGCCCTCTACACTATAAAAAAATTATAAACAAAATCTATAAATTTATACAATTTTATCACAATTTAAAATATAATTAAAATAAATAAAAAACTTCCATTTTCCTCCTCTTTCTTAATAGTTTCCTTCTTAAAAGTATTAGAATGTAAAAGTTTTATTATTTAGTTTTTGTTATTGTTATTAAATATAGCATTTATTATAGAATAAATCTTACCCTTTTTAGGATACGTAAACACTACAACATTACACAAAATAATATTTTTATAACATTCCGTATGATGGAAACAAAATCCATTTGCTTACAATAAATATTTCACTATGAATGCGTATAACCGAAAAACGTTTTCCCTTAACCGTGATATTTCCTTGGAGAGACATAGCAATTTTCTCCAAGAGATGGCCTATCTTCGAAGACTTTTAGAAACACAATTTACTTTAGCATGATAATAATTTATTTGAGTAAAAGATCACTTATATTTTGTATTCATGTATTCTTAATAATCTTATCTTTTAGTTGAGTTAATAATACATTGAGATTTTTCAGCCAAATACTGTGTAATTAGAAACTATATGAATATAATATAATAATATTGGATATATGAAATAAAACATTAAGAAATAAACATTTTAATTTTTGTATTAGTAACTACAGTATGGAAAACTAAGAGTAAATTTTAAAGGTACCAAAAATATCGTAGAATTATTTTATATTTTTTAATTATAAATAATAATTTAGTAATTTTTTTTTAATATCAAACTATCGTCGAAAACTTGATTTTTATCGGTTAGATAAAAACCGTATTCATATTTTCAGCTCTTTTAGCAGCTCATTTTCAAGAAAACAGTTCAACATTTAAATTCTACAAATGCAAGGAATATTTAAATCATGCTTTTAGAGAACAGAGCGAGTAAAAATGTCCAGTTTGAATTGTTAGTGTGAAATATGACTATGCAACATAATACTATTAGCCATAATAAAAATGTAACCGGCTACTGTGCTTTCACTGAAATTTGCATACAGTTATAATAATAGTTCATGTCAGCGACACTTATCTAGCCATGGAATGAATTAAAAACAGTAGTTTTTTTACATCAACTCTAGATTGTTGCTACTAAAATGCTTCCACTACAAAAATATATCTCGAAACAATTTTAGAAACACATTACAAACTTCAACACAAACTTCACAATGCTAAACTGACTGAAAGGGTAAATATTTAGTCCGTAAATAAATAAATCTAAATTTGGGATAAAAATTAATTAAAATCGTCACGGTAAATAATTATTAACACAACAAGCACCTTAGCTTTATTTTAATTTAAACTGAAATAATAATAAGTCAAATCGATCAAATGTCAAATAAAATGATCAAATGTCAACATTTATTGTACATGAAAACGTCACAGTCTGTGCCACATGCGGTATCTTAAAAACTGAAGCCTGTGGATATCGGATAACCACAGAAGTTAAAAACTTTATAAGTCGTGAAAGAATATTCACACAGTAAGTTTGAAACTGGTTATAACGCTAGGAACTCGTGATAGAGATTTGCATGTCGATAGAGACTTGTGATAATAAAAATGGGTCACGATAGCCACCGACTCTGTCTGCTTCTGGGCACGGTCTAAGATTAACATCTTTAGTATTTTTATACGAAGTTTTCTGAAAAATTTCAAACAAAGAATGCCACATTCTTTTGTCTCCTGCTATAAACTCTAAAAAGAATCTTTTCAATATTTGTCGCTCTTATGGATTTTGTCCCTGGATGCTAGAGCTTCTTAGAGGCTGTCTGCATTTCGACACAAGTAAAATGTTGGAAGTTTAACAAAAATGTGGCAATGTTTGTAAAACTTACGTTTCCTTTATCGAAATTTTTACCGAACCTTTGTTTTCAAACAATAAACGCAATTTCCCCGAACTATAGAAACGTCTGTAAGATAGGATCGTATTGTTTGGGCGACGGGACAGGATACGGCGCCTTTTCCAAATCGACTTGCACCAAACAACCGCAGTGTTCAAGTGTGATTAGTCGAATTAAGGATATAAGCTGCATAGCCGCTCTGTTGTAGGGCATATCCCTGGAGAGAATTAAATAAGGCAGTGAGTGTTACCACATCGGTAACAAACAATCTCAGAGTGTCACGTATCTAGTGCTATCTAGTGAGAATTGCTAAACATTACTACCTATCTAACCTGCAGTTACAAGATGAGATTTACACAGCCTCATCACACAGCAACTGACATCAGGTAAAATTATAAAGTAGCGCTAAATATCTTGATATCGGGATCGACTTCTTTCGTACTGAGCAATTAGTTTACGATTTTTTTAAATGTATATATAAGACTAGCCGAAATTAAAAAATGAAAGGTACATACTAATATTGCTAATTAAACATAGTGGATAGTAGTACAAGAATGAACATTTAATACCTAAGTACTTTGCAATGCTAAATAAAAAAAATTATACAAAAAATAAATAAAAAAGTTTTCACTTAAACTATCCTTGATATTTTGGTGTATGAAAAATCCACGTTAACGATTTCTCAGAAGTACCTAGTGCATAACTAGTGGACCTGGCATACGTCGTCTTGCCCGGTACGCTGCCTACCGGTCATAATTATGAATTATGAACCTTTGACATGCGGATGGCTCAAGCTGAGAAGTTTCGCAGATGACGCCCTTGGGCTAGGCACGGAAAGCACAAATTTCTCGGCAAGCTGGAGAGCACGCCCCCAGCCCGCGTTAAGCTGTAAGAGCTGCTCAAGAAACCGTACGAAAAGAAAAGATGCAACATGTTAAAGCAGAACTAATTGTCAAGAATGTGACGACTACTAAAAAGTGATAACCATCTCTCCTTTGTCGATTGCCAAGTAATAAATTTATTTAAAATTGTTATGTCATAAACGATAACATTTGATATTACGAAATAATTACCACGTCGTAATAGCAGTAGCATGTATCTGCAGCCAACATAAAGGCGAGATGCGAGCGAGTTATTATAAAATAATTATACGTTCAGGAGCAGAACAATAGTTGATTTAATTAGCAAATGTAAATTAATTAATTGACAATGGCGTTTATTAAAATTAAACCTAGTATGCGAGGAACTAGGAAGATTAATGATCCCTTGAATGCGAAGTTATGTAAAGCGCAAATGGAGTGGGGCTCGACGGGCCCCATCTTGGCGTCAATCCAAAATCACTTGTCTCCCTTTATTCCGCTTCCAAACATAAACTCTACGTAATGCTGCGTCAATGCTTCCATTTTTTTACATCTTGGAAATTGCTGGACCAATATAATCTGTAGATAATTGTGAGTAAGCGACGACATTAGTTAAAGCAGGGTATAACAATATATTACTAAGAATTCACAGAATACTCAGCGTAAAACGGTACTTGTACTGTGTTTCGCAGAGTAAGGACATCGGAGACCTTTAAAAATGCCGCTTAAGCGTTGTAAAAAGCCGGCAACAACCAATGCGCAGACCATGGCGCGGTTTTTTATTGGTGGCGGTATTGCATATAATAGGAGACTCATCTACTCCGTTATCCACTCTAGAATAAAAAAGAATACTTTTTAATTTAATCGTAAAATTTTTCTAAAATAATATCAGTTTGTGTTGTTTAAACCTTGGAAATCAGATTCGTTGGTTGCTTTTTATATTAATTATTTGCGGACAAGGTTACACGGCCAAAAATAAATACTAAAATTTAGCCTTGCATAAAAATGATCTATATTTATAACATTTATCCACTTGTCAAAACTTATAGAATCTACTTAAAAGATTTTATTATTGTAATTTCTCATTAAACTGTGACTTTTTAATTTTATTTTTTTCATATTTTACTAGTAACAGCCCTACTAGCAACTTGCTTACCCAATTTCAATCGAAGATTTAATTTAAACGCAGTATGTTTGTAAATCTCGTAGTAACTACGTATCTATAATACACTCACCTCTCACACCCGTAGGAGAGCCATGCTGAAGCATATTCTAACGCACTAATTGGGCCGGCTCGTCCGAAATGTTACCACGGGCTCACAGAATCTCAGCGTGAAACGGTACTTGTACTGTGTTTCGCAGTGAGTGAGGATATCGAAGGATCTTAAAAGTGCCGCTCAATCAGCGTAAAGAGCCGTCAACAGAACCTATGCGCGGACTGTGGCGCGGTTGTTAATGGGCGGCAGTATTCTATTACCATATAGGAGCCACCTGCTCCGTTGTCCGCTATAGAATAAAAAACAATGTAAAAATATTAACAGGATATTATTACCTTGGAATCTGCTGTGGTAAGATTTGCTAAGAGAAATGGCCTTTGGACAACTACACTCAGTACCTACATAAAAGTATAAGTAAGTACAAAAAATAATTGAATGATCATCGCCCATAAATCAAGTTCACAAAAGAGTAAATGTTTAGAAAGTAAGGCAAAGACGTCGTCAAATAAAGCGTCGCTCTAACTGCGAAGGCGAAGCGACGTGCAATTCACAATACTCTTGTTTCGTGAAAAGTTGGTTAGTCCGCAAGTTATATTGTTCCCGTGGGGAATGGGAAACAAGCAAAAACAATAAAAATAGTTCACGGCATCCGTTGGCTAGGGACAAATTCCGACCAAATTACGTGAGGAAATTAGACATTCCGGGATATCGTCGGCAATAATTGAGAGTCCCCGATGCGACTCATTTGACAGCGCAACTACCGTTCAGACAATACTCAGCTTTTAAGTATTCCTTAAATAAGCTAGCGCTTAGGGGTTTGAGTTTGTACGGCGGTTTTAGCTGATTTTCTCCGGTCTTATTTGCTCCGTTATTACACATTTCTATGATATCGGTACATGTAGGATTTGTGATATTGACAATGACAAGGACATTTGACATTAGAAGAGTTATTAGAGGAACAACGTAGATTTTATATATTTTTTGTAAGGTTTTTTTATTGATTTAATTTTTGATTAGAAAAGTAAAGCATAAACATTCATTGTCAAACCCAATATCTTACATACAGATTTGGAGATTGATATGACATTTGGAACAGACGGTTGGAGCGTAAAATATAGATTTTGAACTCTTTAAACATAAATATATATCTACAATGAAGCATTTTATTCCGCTGTGGTCCAACAGTCCCTGATTCATTTAAATGGTTTAAATATTTCACGTTCAGAAAATAACGAAGTATATATTTTAACAAGAAACATAATTACTTTTACATAAAATGAGAGTGGTAAGTAAATAAAAGATGTGTATTATGCAAAATGACTGACGTCGTTTCAAACTGTATCATTCTGACATTCAATATGTTGTACAGAATTTTTTTTTGATAAACTATCAGTAAAACATACGCAATTGTGTCTGACCCACTCATGTAACCTTATTATATTAAACCCATAGCCTACGTGATTTTAACCATTTATAAGGATTTATTACAAGACAGATTTAGATACGAGACAATAATACTATAGACATTGAATTATAATTGAAGTTTAGCATATGCCTAAGGTCAGGCCTCAGGTTATATATATATATAAAAACCCTACCTATCATAGACAAACATATCAAAATGGTTTCTTTGAACAATCAAAGACAAGCTCAGCGTATGTTTTTATTATGATAAGTACATCTAAGTTTCACTCATTTTTTCAAGTTTCATTCAAACAATTTTTTTACAATATACACTATATAATTTCGAGAACAAATAACTTTATCTAGAATCAGCACCGCAATTCCAATATTGATGTATTCCAGGATTCCACACGTGATTTAAAAATACATTTTAAAAGTTGTTTTCCACTTCAATTCCCGAACATATACATTTATAACTTTGTTTTTTTAAATTGTATAGCGGACAATGGAGCAGGTGGGTCTCCTATATGGTAAGAAAACACCACCGCCCATGTACAACCGCGCCACAGTCTGCGCATCAGTTGTGTTTCCGGCTTTTTACGCCGCTTAAGCGGTACTTTTAAGGGCCTTCAATATCCTCACTCACTTTTTCTTCTGTGAGCCCGTGGTATCACTTCGGTCGAGCCCTCCTAATTAGTGCGTCAGCATGGCTTTCCCACGGGTGAGATGTTTTTTAATATATTATATTTTAAAGGTTCGTATTGCTGTTTATTTTGTAATTATTAGATTTATTTCATAAATAAATGATTTTATCCATAGGTTTTTGGTAATTTATTAATATTATGTATATACACTTCTTAACTATTTTTGTAATTTTCTTTATACCATCTGTGGCAAACGATCAGGGCACACCTAGGGCAAGCGGTCCTCCGCCCATGGATACCTCCAGCCCTTGCAGAGCCGCGGGTGCGTTGCCGCCCTTTAAGGAAAGTGTACGCTCTTTTCTTGAGAGTTCATAAGTCGTATTGGTTTGGAAATACGCCCAACATGTGGTTATACTAGTAAAATTAAAGAGTTTAAGTTACATACTTTTATCTCTCAACTAATATATATGTATATGCAGTATGGTAATTATTATTATCATTGGTGACATTTTCTGCAGGAAATATCACCTATTAACATGATAATAGCTCCAATAAATATTGATAACCTGTTTCAAAATCTCGTTCTGTATAAAATGGTTACAACACTCATTATTAAACGAGTCTTGGTCTGTGTAAAGTTTACATACACTTGTACGCGTGAAAATAAGGTTTTATGGCTTCATAAAATTAAATCTCTACTTTTCTATTATTTTCTAAACGTAATTGATTAACAGTAAATAATTAGTAACGTGATATTAGAAGCAAAGATAAAAAATGTAGATAAATTTAGCGTTAAAATTCTATTTAACCTTCGTTCAAAGTTCAGCATAAGGTAATAAAATCGTTTTAATATGTATAACACAAGCGGGCGACTCGTCTCTGACAGGGTAATGTTATCAGTGAAATGGACGTAGAATTTTATAAATTTTACCATGATAGACATACATAGAATTTTCATTTCTCACAATATATCTCGTCCGAAATGATACCACGGGTTCACAGAATACTCAGCGTGAAATGGTAGGTGTAATTTAAACGGTACTTCAACTGTATTTGCCGAGTGAGTGAGGATATCGCAGGCCCTTAAAATTGTCGCTTAAGCGGCGTAATAAAGCTGGCAACACAACCAATACGCGGACTGTGGTGCGATTGTCCATGGGCGGCGGTATTTCACCATGTAGAAGACCCACCTGCTCCGTTGTCGACTTAAAAAAGTTAATATGTATAATATAGGCGGGTGAATCGTCTCTTACAAGTTAATGTTATCAGCGAATTTTATAAGTTATACCATGACATATTCATAGAGTTTTCGTTTCTCATATTTTTTTATGCTATAACAAATATTTGAGCAGGTGGGTCTTCTATATGGTAAGAATTTCGTTGTGTTGCTTAATCTTAACTAACTCTGCGAAACACAGTACAAGTACCGTTTCACGCTGAGTATTCTGCGAGGCCGTGGTATCACTTCGGACGAGCCGGCCCAATTAGTGTGTCAGCTTCAGCATGGCTCTCCCACGGGTGAATATAAAATTGTTCTCATAATATAATATTACTCTTCACATCTCTCGGGTCGGTTGAGCATGTCTAGCACGCTCGATCAGGCTTCACCTATCGAGTTCTGTTGCGTGTTCACAACATGCCTATCTAGTGTATCATTAATAATACCTGAAGGTATAGAAGTTTCCAAGAAGATTACTTTCTGAGTGCGGACATAGCATCACGAATATTTTTTTCCTTAATAACGCATTATTTACCGATCTACCCAGAATATGTGCTAAACGTAATACAACATTGAAAACCATTTATTTTTCGTAGTTCTTTCAAAATAATATATTTATAAAGTAAATATACTTAAGTATAAAGTCTAACAGATGTTTTGATATTTATACAAAGATTTTATTTAAATATATTTTATGTATTATTATATTATTATTATTATACTTTATTTATCAATAATACTTTGTTTTCTACGCAATAAGTTTATATTATATTTAAATGATATCACGACAAAACTATATCTTTCCAAGGTTCCTAAGAGCTGTCGGAAGCTCTTTGACGCATGCGTTCCAGTCACGACTACACTCCAAATCTAAAATTGATTACAAAAAAGGTACCCTATACCTACCTCTTGTAAAAAAAGCAGGCCTACTCGCCATTAAATATAATTTATTCATCGTATTACTATTCCAGTCCGAAATAATTGCTTGTGTATATAAAAAGCTCGATACAGCGAAACGAGAGGAACTGAAACTGATTTTAAAGAGTTGTAATGAATAATAAGTTAATCCTGCCATTATATTTTCTAAGGCAGCGCGGCGGCTTAGAAAATGTTCTTTTTCTTGACTGCCATTCTGACTGTTTGTAGTACCTAATTGATACATCATCTTTATTATTTTTTCAGGTTTATAAAAACACTGAAAAAATATTATAATGTAATAAAATTTTAACAATGAACTATATAGTATGTAATAGTATATACATCCTATGTACATATATTTAATAAAATAGAATAAAACGTTTTATCTTGCGATATTCCGTTTACTTTCAATTTTTTAACTATGGTAATTAGAGAAAACCGTTCGCGTAGTTAAATTTTACACGTCGATATTGGTAGATTTGATTCCCAGGAAAACATATAAATGCCATATGGAAGACAGAGTAAGCAAGTAGTAGTCGTCTAAAAACGGTCAGTGTCGGACAGATCCATTATCCATATCCCAGTGGATCCTCTAGGTATTACGAACTTAATGACTGTCAAAAGCTTTTAGGCAACCCCAACTATGTACTATCTACATATAAATATAGCTACATACTATCATACTACTTCTACATACCTAGCTACGTGTACGATATCACATCTTTAACAAATATATAAATTAACTCAATCTTGAAGGTACGAGAATACGCAAGTTTCCAAAATTTAAATTCAACCAATTGAATGAGTAACCAATAACAATGAAGTCTACAATAATACTCTCACGCTACTCACTGGGCATACATTAGGTACAATAAAATAACACTTTTAGCACTTTGCGGCTACAGCGCTGTCTGGCATAACATCTTTTTAATATAATGCATTAAAACACATTACGTTCTAAAACTGTGAGTCCATTTTAAGTGTGCTTATTTTATTACCACGTTTTTCTTATTGCTATAACATATAGAAAAATTTACAAACACAAAACTACTTAACAACCAACTGTGTTTAATATAAGTAAAAGTGTGTAATTATATTTTAAATATTACTTCGCTTTGTTGTGCTATCGCGAAGTATTATAAGTACAAAAAGATTATATCGAAATAAGCGTGATAATCGTATACCGTTCACGATCTTGATCCAAATACTTAACCTTGGGTTGGCTCTAATCGTTTTCTAAGCAATTATCACACAGAGCTCACGTTTTTGGCAAGTGTTTACGCAATTCGACGTCTTTGCATGTCATAAATCGGTTACATAAAGCAATAAACTAGTATTTTTTTATACTTGGCTAGGCTATTTTTTTATACTATACTTTTTTTGTACTAGTATTTTTTTATCGTCAATTTTCGTTTTTAAGTATAAATTATTTAGGACCTTATTTCGAACTTGAAAAAGGTATAATTTCTTCAATTGATTTTTGTATTTGGATATAAAATTACATCTAATACTTATATTTTTTGTTTTTTTCTATAGCGGACAATAGAGCAGGTGGATCTCTTACATGGTAAGAGAACTCTGCCGCTCAAGAACAACCACGCCACAGTCAGCGCATTGGTTGTGTTGCCGGCTATTTATACCACTTAAATGGCATTTTTTAAGGGCCTTCTATATCCTCACTCACTCTGCGAAACATAGTAGGTAGAAGTACCGTTTCACGCTGAGTATTCTGTGGGCCTGTGATATAACTTCGAACGAGCCGACCTAATTAGTGCGTCACCATATGCTTCAGCATGGCTCTCCCACGGATGTGTCTGCCGTTTTTTTTTATTTTTGGATCTGTTACATAACAAAAGGATCATTTCGATTAACTAGTAATTATATTTATTTATCTAAAGGCTAAAACCAGCTATAATTGTCTTAGCAATAGATTATTTAGTGTCACATGTAAAATATTATTTAAACTACAACGAATCTCTCTGAAAACCCATATAATCTATTAAGGAAATAAAACTCAATCAAAATAAACAAGTTTTACCTGTACCGACCAGTATTCATGAGGCTGAGGTTGAATCGTTAAGGAGCGCATAATGCTAATGAAGCTGCAACAATCGTGATCCTAATACAGCAATAGATACAGTTCAAATGTCCTTAAGACTAAACTAACTTGTCCCGCCTAACTGTCACCAGCGTCTCCGTGCCGAAACGCCTTACATCCTAGTCATACGATTGTTTTATTTACCCATTGTTCGGTGTAAAAAATGGTGCCAATGCCGATAAGTCGTCGAGTCGGTGTGCACTCGGAACTGGACCCGCTGACAGTCAATTAAACCGCTCTACCCGCACCTCGATCCCCTCTAACCCGCACTCATAGGCCCATTTATCTTTATTCGACAGAATCTCCCTACGTTCGACGCTCTTGATCCCTTCTAGCACCAATGCCGAATGATTCTCATATAATTCATGCCTTTATAAGTGCCAAAGACATTCCCAAGTAAAGTACCATAACGCATTTTGATTTGAGTTATGATCAATTAAACGGAACATTACATTTTTAAAGGATAGACTCATGAATAGCAGGTTTTGTGTTGAATTTCACAAAGGTTTCACGTTTGTTTGGAACAGTAT
Source organism: Delias oraia (assembly GCA_018230265.1). NCBI lineage: Eukaryota > Metazoa > Arthropoda > Insecta > Lepidoptera > Pieridae > Delias > Delias oraia. Next base: position 35,504 of record DWCF01000841.1, read on the forward strand.
AAATTACGTTAGCATTGAAGAATACAAATAAATAAATAGTTTTGAATTTCTTGTTAATTTATATTCACTGAACCGAACACCGCAAGCGTCAATGGTCAAACTAAAAAACATTTAGTCTAAATAATGTTTCAATGTCTTTCTTTGCAATTTATTAGTCTGTATAGCGATATTTTGGTCTGAAATAAGGCAAATACAACCAGTAGGTACGGTAAGCTCGAACGAGTAAGCAATCTACTTCTGATTGTCAAGGTTATTTGCTATTCTGAGAACATCTCTTAGCGCCGTCCATGACTCAGGCCAAACCATCTAAACCATGATTCATTTACCATTTATCACCATCTTGATTTCATCTACAACTCACGGCTGAGTTACAAATCTCATCAAAATAGACATCTTCCTTTACTTTTCTTAGAAAATATATTTTGTGGCATTTATATCTATGATACTATAGAAAAAGGCCTTTTTTATTCTACTTACTAAAACGATTAGATTCAATTATTATTATTCCGTTTAACATTTTGTATAAAGGATACGTCTACTACGTCTAAGTATTTTATGCCATCCAATACTAAGCTATCTGTTTAATCCTCATCATATAAAAATACAATTGCGTGTTTGCCTACATCGCTGGTGGGGAACAGACATAAAAAGTTTATATTCCATTTACAATTGGAACGGCGAGAGCTGTCTTTTAATGGTATTAAACAATGGCTTGAAAACAATACCCTTTGAAATGTCTGAGTATGAACATCAATAGCAATTATGATAAATTTTCACAATCATTGCAGTCAGTGTTGGTTGCTTACAATAAGAGCTCGGAGTGAACTATTAAAGAGGTCTCGGCCTCGAAGTTGACATTCAGCGTGACTGCAATAGAGCGTTATGTAAAAAGGCTATGATGCAAACAGTGGTAAGATGGTAACTGGTAACGTCTTCGTTGCGAGTATGTCGTCATGCTATTCACGTCCGAGAGCCGCGGGCTCACGAGCTCAAATCATAAGACCCAAGTCTCAGCGTTTGCGAGATTAAACGTTAACGAAAATAGAGCGGCCCTTCGTGTAAAACCTTTTATGCTTTATATACAGAATAAAAACACGTATTTTATATCTCCATTTTATCTTTGCCTTTTCTGTCAAAAGAATCAAGCAAGATTTTTGGCTGTAGGAATATGACAAGTGTAGTCGTCGCTTTGTAAAGATAAGTTAGTAAAATTATAATTAGGAACTATGAAACTAAGTAAACTCAAACGTATTATTTTAAATATCAAAATTTAAATACAAAATTTGTATTAGCAATTCATCCATAGTAAAATCTACGTTTTTAAAAAGTTTACTTTCAAACAAATATTGTTCTCTTAATAAGCTGAAGCTGTACCGGAATCTGGTGAATAATGGAGCAGGGAAAAACGACTGATAAATAATGATCGGTTGACTGATCGCGACATTAGTGATATCCAATGAAAAAGAATCTGTACGTTGAGTAATGGTTTCCGCGGGAGGGCGTTGGGCTAGTTTAGCGACAGGCCCTAGGCGACAAGAAAGTGCGGGAACGAGGCAATTTCAAGGCTAACACCGATCGTAACGCGGTCAAGTAACAAATAGCCATAGCTCAATTGAAACGTCCTCTTTATAGAACCCTTCTTCAAGCCATCATTAATTTAAGGGTCTTCACTATCTTGACTTAACATCAAAGAATCCTTTGAATCAAATCGGGATTTTGTTCTGCCAAGAAACCTCAGATTAATCTTTTATTCAGAGAAAGCTGTGTATATTATCAACAAGGCCGAGTATACATACTTCATTCGTCAGTAGAACTGCGCGTAACCGACCCAAGTCAAACAACCGTCGAATAAACAGCACTCGTGATCGGCAATTCTCTGAATAGCATCCACTCGTGAATAACAATTACGAGTGTGTGTAGCCTAATGTTAGCTTCGGTCCGTTACCACCTTCACAATTATTATAATTTATTCATATCACACTTACTCTACCACTCATTTAATATCAATTCATAACGCATTCATAGGCCTCGTTTTTTAAATATATAATGAAGCGAGATACCTCTCGCTGGTTCGAATCCTGGTCTGGAAATTTATAATTTAGTTTATAATTTTTTCGGTCTCCGGAAGGGCTTGATAGTACAGCCAGTACAGTAGAGTAGAGTACAGTGAGTGTTTTAACTGGGCCAGTTCGACTGATGTGACACCACGAGCTCACAGAATACTCAGCGTGAAACGGTAGTTGTACTAGAAATGGTACCTGTCCGCTATAA
>DWCF01000842.1:0-37742 GCA_018230265.1 Delias oraia
CTAAACTGAAGTTAAGTTGTCTACACAGTATGTTATTGGTCATTGTGAACACAACTATTTAAAGTTGTGTTCACAATGATACTTCATATTGGTCAAGAATGCCTAAACTCAAGCTTCTAGTCGGCTGTTTGCAATAATTCTATCATTCTACAGCTCTGAATAACATAAAATGACCATACATTTTAAATATTCTTTTTTATTGAAAAAGCTGACTCGGAGCTCTATTTACGAGCGAGTGTTTGAATGCGTACCGTGAAACCTTGTAGTCGTCCAACATCCATCATGTCATTGGCGTTTTTGGGTATAATCGAGGTGCACTGCACGGCGTCACGGAGAGAGTCTATGACGTTTGTCGGCTCGTTGGCGGTCTCAGTATATTTAAGAATCTTCTTCACGAGTAAATGATACTTCTGTATGCGTTGAATTGGCTTGATCAGAAGATCACCCAGCTGAAAATACATAGGCAGATACTGAGGCTGGGCTGTTACAAACGATCGGTAGATAAAATCTGACTAGGTTAATTAAAAACAAAATCTTTAACGAAATAACTCAAATATTCGTTGTGCGAAATGGGTTAACAGTTTTTTTTATTCTATAGCGGACAACGGAGCAGGTGGGTTTCCTATATGGCAAGAGAACACCGCCGCCCATGAACAACCGCGCAACAGTCCACGCCTTGATTGTGTTGCCGGCTTTCTCGCCGCTTAAGCGGCACTTTTAAGGGCCTCTCATATCTTCACACACTGTGCGAAACACAGTACAAGTACCGTTTAACGTTGAATATCCCGTGAGTCCGTGGTATTACTTCGGACGAGCGGGCCCAATTAGTGTGTCAGCATTTGCTTCAGCATGGGGTAAAATTACAGTTAGAGTAATATTATATAGACAGTGATACTATGGCATTATTTTTATTCTATATCTATAGATAAAACATAAATCTTTGCGTTTTTTATGTATCGAGCCCACAAGTTATAAGTCTAACACATACAATCTGTTACCGAAGTAGTTACACATATACATTTCTCACCAATGCGTGTACTCCATTGGCCAGTAGTAAGCTATAAATAGTAACAGTTAAGTACTAATCAATATCTCATAACACTACCTGATACTATTTCCCTAAATATTGCACACTTGTCTAACAAATAGAGAATACAGAGTGTATTTTAGTAATGCCCATAGCGAATAATAAAAGTACCTGTAACTTATGTCCCAATTTGTGTCTCAACTCTTGAAAGTAATGGTCGTGCTCGGACACAATGTACTCGGAGACTGGCTTGTTGCGGCAATACGCTTCGTAAAGGAACATTTTCTTCTCGAGGAATCGACGGAAAAGCGGACCCAGCAATTCCGGCGACTCGATACAGGCCTCCAGCTCGCGTAGGAATTTACTGCACACAACATTTTTAACGTCACGCTAAATATTAAACATTAAAAAACATTCGCAAATCAGCAAAATAAAAAGAACAGTTGCATAGCTTTCAACGCGAGCATTTCATGTTAGAACAGGTGACATAAGTGCGTATTTATATCAAACGAATAATGAGATGTCAGCTCTTTGGCCACCAGCCGTTGGGTTAAAGCTAATTCATACGACAGCATGGACAAATGAAAGAAATAATTTCTATACAAGGCGGACAAAATTCTTGCTGTTAAACTAGAATATTGATAAGTAATTAAAAATGTACTGTATATTGTGATTTCTATTACGAATTACCGAGGCAATCTTTCGAATTTTATATTAATTTGTAATTGTTAGTAATTCTTTTCGCAATTTTATTATAAAAAATTAACAACACGACAAAATAATTTCTTTTATCTCGCGTTTATGTTTAACTGGACATTTCTTCAGCAAAAACTTTTAATTTTATGTACATTTAACGGCATCATACCATATCCAGCTTGTATGCATACATATTGTAAGTACTCACTCGCGGTGCCATTCATAAATTGCTTCGATGTTACCGAAGATCATGCGTAGGCGACGATCACGTAGACTTTCCGGGATGGGTGGGTCAGCATTGGAGTCCTGTAGTCACAAGGCACAATAAATGTAACTAACTGAGAAGTAAGAGACTATTGTAATTTAAATGACATCTCTTTTGAGAATATTTTATTGGTAAATCAAGCAACGGAGCAGATGGATTTCCGCAATCGTCTAAATTAAAAAAAAGAAAAAAAGAGTAAAAGATCACCTCCGCCCATAGACAACCGCACCACTATCCGCACTTTGGTTGTGTTACTATTGACGCGTAATAGATAAAAAAATTATATTATATTTAAAGAAGTAATACCATCATATGTTTCATATATCCTTCACAGACGAGCCGCAAGTCAGAGACGTACACTTCCTCAGTCTCATAGAGTTCACGGAGGACATATTCACGTTTCTTGAGTACAGCCTCACTACTCTCGGCCCCAGGTGTTGCTGAACTATCTTCTTCTTCGCCTTCTCCGGTTCGGCCAGATGTGCTTGCGGTACCACCATGCTGTTCCTTTAACAATATTTATAACTCGTTAGTCAAACGGAAACACATTTTACATATCCACAGCATATATATAAGCAAAACAGAAAACATTGAAACGACAAGCGTAAAAAGCGTCTTACATTATGAATCAGAACTAAAGATCCAATGAGTAACGTTTCGATTCGATGACTATCATCAATAATTAAGAATAATTAGCAATTATATGGAAAAATTGTTATTTAGTATACCTAATTACTTTCGGTAAGTATATTTATGTACGTGTGAATATAGGATGCTGTTACCAAAACCACGTGAAAATTAAAATTTAGGGTGTCTTTAACTGTAATATACCGTGCCCTTTTTGATTTGGAAATAACCTAGTAAATAAAAATTAAAAAGAGTGCCAACTAATAGAGATTATAGAAAATATAATAAAGTATTCAAATACTACAACTTCACATTATAAGCGACACAAAGCAAAAATATATTAGGTTTGATTTGCACAAAATTTAATACTCGGAATTAACTGTATTGCAAAATGTCCAACGTAATATTAGATTTAATTAGGAATTACACGATATTGAATAACCGCATTTATTAATTAAATCACAGGCTTAAACAACTTTATTCCCACTGCCTGTTTATGTTTCGTCCTCTGGCAAATATGAACATTACGTAAAGGTAAGGTAAAAATACAACAATAATGTTATTTAATAGTCAATTAATCGGTCAATGTTATTTTATTATAGTTCAATGACACGACAGGCCATTTCACTAACTCACTAATTGTCAGTCGCTTACAACTCTCAGGTTGTTAACTTGAAAATTGGGTCAAGAGCTATTCCGTCATAACAGACGTTTTGTTTAAACAGCACCGGTTTCTTCAAATCATTTCGTTTGTAAAAAATTGAATGAATTTTAACGAGCTCATATTGATATTATTTTTAACGTTCAACATAAACAAAAGGCAATCATGCGCACACAACATGCACTTTTGTGATTCGAACCATTTTTTCCTTCACAATTTGCTCAATCTCGGCGATATCGGCAGGGCCACCATTTGGTTCCAGAGCATCCAAAGCCAATGAGTTCTGAAAATGTCACCAACACGTCACCCTTAGTAAGAAGCAGCTACGGTTAGTTACACAGTTAGTTTAAGTGGGAGTATGAATATTAAATAATGAAAAGAATGTATGGAAGTCGTTTAAATGGTTCTGTGGGCACAGTAGGTACTTACGCGGGTGGTGGCCACTGATGCTGCAGCTGCCGGCGTCGGTGCTTGTTGTAGTACCGCCGGTGGGTTCTAATGTAATAAGAATAAAAAAACCCTTTTATCATTCGAACAAGGGAGAATTGATATCTTTAAGATATCGTACGCTTTTGATGGACCAACGCCATGATTATTTCATTAAAGACCTCATAACAAACAAAGGTAAAATTGCGTTAGTCACTAATATGTTTCCAGCTCTCAGCCCCGGATCTAGAAGGGGGCAAGCCGGGGCCTGTGCCCGGGCGGCAAATTCAGGGGGCCGCCAAACATAAGTAGGTAGGTGGGACGGCATTTTTCAGTTTTTGCCCGCCTAAAAAAAATTGAAGATCCGGGGCTGGCAGCGCTAGAACGTAAGACCTATACATTTGGGTTTCAATCGCTTGACTTCATCGTATTTATTCGTTTAAATATCGAACCTTTGAAATCAGCTCAGTTTCCAACAACATATGAATATGCGTTTCATGTAGCAATTGACTGATGCGTTACGAAGGTCAGGGCAATCAAGCAAGCGTTATTTTAAGAATTCGCATCCTGTACTATATACTGACGAAAGATAAAGAGTAGCGTCTTCGCTACTTCAACACGACGCTATATTTATATACTATGCTGTGCATGGCGAGGATATAAACAGTAGTGGTAACTGTACCTACGTCATATAAAAACAAATACAAAAAATACTTTATTTACGTGCCGACTACGTCTGTACTAATTTATTTTCTATTACTAAAGTAACTATTATACATTAAAATAACATTTTAGATAGGAAATTAATGGATTACTCAATTATGAGAATATATAATTTGATTTTACCGACTGAGTTTTTGATATAAAAAACGATCCTACATAAACGAAAGAAAATTATCGGATAATCAGTGCAACAGTCACATATGTTAAATTATTAACTATAGAATTGTGCTGGTAAATAAATATAACCTGAAGTGAAACTACAAATGAAACAAATAAAAATATTCTATTAATAGAATTAACTATTACTAAAGACACGGCCAGTGGATGCACATCGGATTAAGTAATTGTCTCCTATCACGCAGATTGTATTATAGTTCAAATACTCTGAAAATCACGTCAGTCCCTATCAAGTTAACGTTGAGAGAAATTTAATTATTATAAGGGCTAGTGACGTAATAGAATGAACATGTTCTCCATTACATTGCGAGTGAAACTAATAGTACGGGAGCTAGCAACGTTTCAAGATGATATGTTATCACTATTTCGCATGTAACACGACCGTTCTGTGAAAATGTATTTTTTTTAAATTCAAAAGTATCGTGTGGCACAGTTTTAACAGCAACAGAAGCTCACGCGTGGGAGAGACATGCTGAAGCATATGCTGACGCACTAATTAGGCCGGTTCGTCCGAAGTGATACCACGAACTCACAGCATACTCAGCGTGAAACGATACGAAAACACGATTACTGTGTTTCGAAGAGTGAGTGAGGATATCGGAGGCCCTTAAAAGTGCCGCAAGTTGCGTTAAAAGCCGGTAGCACAATCAATGCGCGGACTGTGGCGTTGTTGTTCATGTGCGGTGGTGTTCTCTTACCATATAAGAGACCCACCTGCTCCGTTGTCCGCTATACCATAAAAAAAATGTCTGTCAATAATGAATTTGTGTTGCAAAAGGTTCAATAAAATAATGAAAAACAAAGGAATCGTCTTAAATTAGTTTATAAAATTGATTTTTTATTAGCACAATTATAACAATGCGTTGTAATAAAGGCAACCACTACGAAAAAGCAGACCGGCCATGTTACGTCCGGGATAGTGATAGGCTTAACACATACCTAACAACTGGCCGACCTGAAATGCTTGTTTTCCCCAAGTTTCTGGCTCCCGTACTATAACGAGATGCTAGTTTCGTGTCAGAAAATGTCGATAGGGAGCTTAGACAATGGTCACATTAATTGGCTCTATTCATGGCATATCATTTAGGTCAATATTTAAAAACTCAACATTTGGATAGCTAAACCTTGCATATATTGTAGCTGAATTACTTTGACAAGACAAATTTTACGAAAAAGAATTTATTTATTATTTTGCAATCATAAACAGGAAATGACTATAGAAAAAAGAACTACTTTTCTTTGAATTACATTAAATAAATAGCAAGATATATATAATATTATCAAATTATTACAACCATAAGAATAAAATAAACGAAGTAGATATCTCAATCTACATATAGAACCAAAATTTTGCTTGCTTCAATAATAAAAAGCACCTAAATAATATTATATTAATAGCGAGACACCTACGCAAAATACAAGGTCTCAAGATTATTTTTTCCATTTAATTGTACCTATTGCCTGTGGCATTCTTCAGCTTATCTCAACGATATTACACCTAAAAATATTTAAAAAACCAAACGTTTTTGAGAAACTTATTTCAGTACCCACCTAATACTAAGAAGGTATAGAATTAAAGTATTATTTGCGTTTGCAATTTAATAATAGTAAGTAACTTAGAAAGCCAACAAGCCGAAAGGCAGAAAGAAGATTTAATACTCGTTTCTCGATATCTTAATCTCGAATGTACATATAAAATGTAGCTAAAAAGTCGATAAAATTCAACAGTGACATGATGCTATTTCGAGTTACTGGATTTTCATTATTGATGTTCGTTTATATGCAAATTTCTACCGTTGAAAATTCCCCAGTTCAACACGTTCTATGGATATAGATCATAAGAGGTTTGATTGGCAATCACTGTGGTCCCCTTCTGGCGGATAATCTGCACTCAGGAAATAGACAAGGTGAAAAATTTACTGGCTAAATGTCCTCATACTTAACAACGCAGTTCTTATAATCCTACATAATGTTAAAATTTATAAGCCAATATAAATAAACCCCTTTTAGACTCAAGATATATATAGAAAATATAGATATATAGATATATTCAGGTAGAATTAAATTTGAAGAAAAAAAAGTAACTTTGTAACATGTACGCGAAATTATAAACAAACATCTTATTTTTGTAATTATTTACCAAATATTCAACATTTACTATGAATTGAAAAACGAATTGACAGTATTCAGTTAACTGACATTTTTAAAATGAAAACGGTGGCAAATGAGCAGGATGCTCACCCATCAACCCAGTCTTTGTAAGACCACGGGTGGTTGCCGGCCTTTTAGCGATATTTACGCTCTTTTTCTGAGGCCCCCCAAGTTGTATTGGTTTGGATAAAATCGACAGGCAGCCGATTCTACAGAGTGGTGATGCGCGGCTCAAAACGCCTTAAAAACGCTCAGTTTAGAACGACAAACATCGAGGTGATGTGGATGACTTTGTATTCTATCTCGAAGTTTGATGACGAAATTCAGCTGCAAGCAGGTATTAATCCAAACACCTCCTCAAAACATAACGAATCGTGGCAGATAAAACCTGCAATAGCTCTTACCTGAAGCGGTTTCATCGGTGGTGGTAACTCAACATCCGGCACGTCATCTTCGGCTTCGTCGAGTACTGCTGTCACGCTACTTTCACCGATCTCTTCAATCCGACGATTGTCACTTATTGGCATCTGTATTCAAACACGTATAAGGCACCGGTCATAGTACTAACATACAAACAATTTATACAATAATAGTTGATATTGAAATTTAATTTTAGTTATTCATTTGGTTTCGAAAAGGGAGCCATTTTAAAATTAATAATTCAACTACACAGTTACATAACTGATGTTGCTTTTAAATTCTAAAGATCATATCTTAGATAGAAAGATAAGAGAAGTAATATTTATTTACCTTAATTTTCTTTTCCGATGGAATCTTTTTGAGAGCAGGCTTCTCCGCGGGAGACTTAGCTCCCGCTAATCCCTTTTCAGCTTTGCCCTGCGATTTGTTCGGCTTCATCCATTTCCTCCTAAACACATTAACAAATTGTATGCATCATTTCGAATATACCTAATAGTTTAATAAACAGAGTTCACTATCATTAAACTTAAATCATAGCATTCACAATATGAAAGTTATTGAATTGTGATTGTGTATATTTTGGTTCATCCAAGCATTTCCATTCCAGATCAATGAGCAGGTTGATTTGATTGTTTAAACGTAAACAATGAGATCGACGTGCTCATTGTATGCCTAGTTATACGCAAATATCAATTGCGCTACTCGCTCGGCTTTGGGCCATCTAATAACGAGCAGTAGAAAGATTGCCATACTTTATATCATTTGCAATCGAATTTAACTAAATTATTATCTGTTACTTCTCGAATTTGATGTTTCACCGCAGGGTTGCGAGATTCACGGTAATGATATGTTCACTATCAAGAAATTATTTAAAGTTAAGCAAAATTTATTATATTTAACATATTATCAGAGATGTCGAGCGATATATTCGAACTTCAATGATCGACCGCCGCATTGCGGTCTCCGATGTTTTAATATGCCGTGGTTTGCGTTAGCTGGTACAATTTCACGGAGTATAGAAAACTGTTCGAAATTCCTGTGTTTACTAAGCGTGAACTGAACTAGTCAATGTATAGCAAAACGAATATTTTTAAATCAAGCATATCTATGACAGAAAAATTTATTTACTAACCTGTATATACGATTATACTAACTCATTTTAAATGAAATTTACCAAGGTAAACAGTGACGTGAAATGTTTATTGTGTGCGCGTAAACCATATATACTTTTAAGGATCATAATGACAGAAGTGAAAAAATATAAGTTCCCATTTCAAAAGAACTCAGTGCAATTTACCATTTGCCGTAGCAATCGGACAATGTACTACACAAATAAATGACAAATATTACAACAATCTTAAAGATTATGCAACTTTATGTTAACTACATAAGATATTTGATTTTCATTTAAATTACAGTGGATGTAATAGAGCTCTGTAATCGACCATAGTAAATTAATGTTCTGAAACAATTTGCAAACATTCAACGTTCTATTGATCAATGGGATGTTTTCATTGGATCAAATTATTTTGTACTTACTCACTTTGAAAATACTAATTGACTCCACATAACTAATTGATCCTATTCAAAACACATCACTAAACGGAATAATGTTTTTAAAGGCAACTTTTTGCGCACTTAAACAATGATTTCACAAGTACTTTAAACAGTTCCTTGGTGCGAATTCCCTTATCGAACCGAGGCTGACAACGAAACAGTCGAAGTACACCGAGGGTAGCACTATCAATCGTCAAGATTACGTTGATAATTTTGTAATCTACTCGGGCGCGAGCGTCTATAGTAAGGGCTTACGCGTGCTCGGTTGTGCAAGCGAGCGGGTGTGACCGCGCGACGCGCCACAGACACTCAATGCCATATACTAGCTCCTTTTAATAATACTGCACATCAATTAAGATCGTGTCCCTTGTCACCGGGCCAATCGGCGAAATATCATTTAATATAGGTACCTATCACTATTAAAAAAGACGACCGCCACTCTTGTCCTAGAGTCAATGATTTTAGAGTAGTCACACACAATTCACTTATTTACCTACTTGCCGTTGAAAACGTCACGGTTAAAAAAGATAAGATATACACTGCGCGTGAGTTTCTCTTAAGATGGTGCTAGTACTAGTAGTATATACGCAGTTGTATTTTTCTTTCAAATATCAAAATAATAAATGTCAATTTACCGTGGATTCCAGAAACGGTTTGTGTTAAAACACCCCACCATCTTAGAACGCGATTGGACAAGCAGCACTCTTTTTGCAGTAACGAAAGGAGACCGGTAGACTGACAAGACAAGACTGAAGCAAACTATGCTCAATGTTTAATTGATTAAAAACTCATTAAGAGCCAACTAATTAGCGAAATTTAATTATTTAAGTATGATTATTAAATTAGGGGAACAGTCTCCAATTTCCAAGAATCATGTAATTGAATAATTAAGTCATCATTACCAGACAGTAATAAAACCATTTAATGGGTACGGCGAGCATGTTATTAGGATTTCCAAAATAATGACAACCTAATAGAAACATCAATACTGTTATGATGTACAGAGAAATGGACTAATCACATCGCATTGTAAACACGTCATATCACAGAATAAACAGTCGAGAAGATGTTGAATTACACGTTTCTTATATAACCGATTACTTTGTCTATCCTGAAAAACATTTAATCGAGTAAGTACGAAAGGAATAATAAAGTCACTCCTATTGCTTATATATATCTTAATATAAATAATTCAGATGAATATTGAAAACGTATAAACCCTCCATTTATGGATTATACAATTCTTTATCGCAGTGAGAAACAAGTGGACTCTTTGCTATGAAAAATACTAAATCAAATCAAATTCCAAACAGAAAAGCACCTGATTATACGACAGCAACACTCAGTAACGCGATTACGTTGATGATCGTTTCGTTGTCCCTCAAACATCGCGACAAACGGTGCGCGTTTGCTTCACACAAAATTACTGAACACACTATCAGCTAAGGAATTAGATAACGAAGCGAAAGATAAAAGATGACTAATGGGAAACAACGAAACAGTTCGGTCAGATGATATGTGAAAACACGTACAAAATCCATGGAAATAATGTTATTTTCGTGATAACAATACTTCAATTACATTTCCGAGAAAAATCCATACTCAACAATCAAAAATACAAGTATACTTACTGTAATATTCCCCTCCGGTTCTTTCCAGGGCTCGCCGCACTCACGCAAACACCAGGGTCCGAACTCGATGCTTCTGTTGACACATACAGCACATTCAGACAACATTTCTACATCTATTAAGATTATTGAAAACTGGCTGAATTATTTACATCACAACAATATATGGTAATAATACTTATCATATATCTATGGTAATAGTAAAATTAAGTAAATATTAAGTACGATTTAGCTTGTCGCCTACGTTACACGGTGGCATTGAGAAAGTAATTTATTCAGGCAGAATTGTAGGAGCTTTCAGGGCAACGCGTCATTGTAATGACTGCAATGCAAATTGGCCCATACCACTTACTTGCCGTGAAAACCGGCTATAATTACAGCCTTCTACAACGTTGGTTATAAATATCAAGGATCGCATGCCGACATCCAAGAGATAAGTTTGTGATCTTTTAATAATTTCTTTCTTACAATTCAGTATACAGATCTTTGAAATAGTTTACTTAAATAAATATAGCAATGACCGATATTAATAATAATACTGCTCTATGAAAATAGGCGATATCAATAGGTACTAGTTTACCATTTTATTTCATTTTACTAGTTTATTAGAATGCAACGAAGAATGTCTACAACAAATATTTTGCTACGAGACCAGAAATCTCATTTAAAATAGCTACGCCCGTGACTTTGCTCGGGCTTGCACAGATGCACATCAATGAGATCCTCGGTCGAATGCAATATTAACTTCACGTCAGACTGATATATTTATACCTACTATTAAATAGTAGAAACATAGTTTATGATTAAGAAATCCACACAATATATGAATTCATATGCTACTGTGGAGTCAGTTGATCAGGGTTCGATCCCCGAACTGAATAGAAATGATAATTTATACGGGCTTTAGTTGAGCTTGACAATGGTAAGGAGAATGTCTTAAGACTGTCTTAACCATGGGAGAGTCATGCGGAAGCATATGCTGACACACTAATTGGGTTTCTCGTCAATAGTGATACACGGGCTCACTGAATACCAGCGTGAAAAGTTTTAGTACGGCGTTTCACTGAGTGAGTGAAGATATCGGAGGCCTCTGAATATATAAAGCCTAAGTGGCGTAAAAAGTCGGCAACACAACTAAAGCGCGGATTGCGCCGCGGTTGTCCATGGGCGGTGGTGATAACTTACGGGTTTATAAAGATGGACAGACGACCTTGGCCTATGTCCAGCAGTGGACGTCTACAGCTGAAATGATGATGAAGATCTGCTTGCTTCATTAACCACAATACATAAAAATAAAATATATTTAAAACTACATACATACTTCAGGTAGGCTGAGTCTAACAGATTTTTTAAATTAATTTTTATATTACTTATTCAATAAAAGGGCAATACGATTCCCTATATGCCATTTATTTTCATCATTATAAATGTAAAAAATTCGTTAGCGATGCAATACTTTTTTTCGTAGTATTTATATGTAAAAACGGACAATGGCTCCCAGGATAACAACGCCAATTTAAGTAATTTAAATAAATGTAACTTATTTCTCCGTAAAAATGCACTATTTTGATTTCATTTTTGTGTGGCTAGTATATTCAAAATTCAATACTGTACTCAAATGGTTTCTATTTCATCATTATTATATTTTAAATATTATTCACTTATTTTGAACGATTGTTTAAAAAATTGAACTAGGCTCCTTCTTAAATTCAAAGTAATACACAATCAATACGACGCTTCAAAACAATATATTGCCTTATAAAATAGCCTAAGCTGCATTTGACCGTCGGTTATAATATAATTATTATTGTTTCAATGCTACTACTAATATGGAGCAATGAAAGTACCTACAGCTGCGAATAATAATGCTCTTTACACGCATGTGTTAATTCATTGGCCACATTCGAAGTACAAAACTACAGATAACGATGACATAATAATACACTCGACGCTGTTGACCTGTCACTGATATTAACATTCACGATTAAAATAGTTACATATAGAATCACCATAGGCGCCTAATGTGCGTTGTATAGAACTGAGATATTTTTACTTTTCATACGTTAACCGAGAAGGAAAAAGGGAAGCATTTATCAGACTCTGTATTCTATTTCTAACGAATCGCAACGGAGAAACGCGCGAAAGTGGTTGGCTCCGATCCCAATTGTTATTCTCTTTCATCTACTCTCATAATACGTACTCCGGAAAAATATTTTATATTATAAACAATTCTTTGCTATTAATATACCCACACATAATCTATAATAAAATAATTTTATTAATGACTAACTAACTCATAAAATGTTGGTGTACCATATCAATTACGAAAGTTATACACTGTTTGTGTGTTATGTGGTGGTGTGTGGCTATCAATGAGTGTCTCCTTAGGGCAGTGTTCATAAAAAATCGTATTCGACCGTTTTTTCCTTGATTTACTTTACAAAACCGCCTACCACGAAAAAGCTTTGTCATTTTTCGGTTTAAAATATTAAAGCATGTGTTACTAACAAATGACGTAGCTATCATATGGGGTAATAACTTTCAAGGTTAGTTCCCTAGCTCCAGATTAGTAGAAGTTCAATTCTATTCGCCTCATTGAATAAAGACAACGTTAAGCCAAATGTTCAAGAGATTAAAACTCAATTAAAGTAGCGCACAAATCACTAGCAAAAAGTATGTGTATTGGTTTATATTTTTCACTTCTATGACATAATCAGTGTGACGACGCTATAATCATCTTGTGACTGATTTGAAAATAAATAAGAATAAATGCAAAAATGTGAATATATAATATAACTATTGCACAGGGTTTGTAGGGCATGTAGAGCTTTTTAAAATAACAAGTCAGCTTTATTCATAGTAAAAATATTTTCGCATTAGTTCGGTTTCGGTTGTAAACAATTTAGATTTCTCTTTTAAGATGATTGATCGACGAGATTGAGTTTGACCCATAACATCGTAGAGACGGCAACTGTTTTTATTTTGTCACAGTCGAATGAGCTCCTATGAATCAACCGCTTCTTTTTATAAAATATTCACGGATCAATAACAGTTTGTATTCTATATACATATAAAAAACTTAAGAAAATTTGATACGAAATAATATATACAACTACAATTGGCAATATGCACAACATATTTGGCAGACTTTAAATCTTAACAAAGCTTGATTATGCTTCTGCATCAATATTATAAATAAAGTCAAAGTTATATCGTAATGAAAAGGTAAATTATATATTATTATAATTATTTTTAAATATAGTATAGTAGTATAAGTAAATTAGATGTAATAGGAACACTATACAAATACAAAAGCGCGGATGTATCTCGAAAAAGGTCTCATAAAATATTACAACACTTCGTTATGGATTAAAATAATATCAAACTGAAATAAAAATTATGTGGCGCCGGCGCTGTCTCGAATCCGGTCATCGTCAGTCGACCCTGGATTGTTTACATTAGTATGAAACGCGAATATCGACCACCTCTTGTCGTAATAATAATAGCATCTATAACCGTACAGTTTTAACTTGATTTAATTAATTACTGATTAACAATTAAATTATAACGAAAATATTAATAATAATCATATTCTTTGGTAGAGTTTGTTTCAATATTTATAACGTAACATGATATAATATGAGTAAAGGCTTTATAAAGAGTTTAGACGACTTAAATTTCTAACGCCATTGTGATGGTACGAGTTTGTAGTTGAAACGTGGGACTGGTTTTGTCGTGATCTTCATAGCATTTGAACGTGAGAACGGTACGTATTTGCTCTGTTGCACATGGTAAACAGTGACAGCATATATTCCAAACATGCTCAGTCCAGTCACGTCGCACTGACGGGTTTCACCGGAGCACTGCCATTTATGAATGGAACTGAGTGCGTATTATGTGCCTATACGTGTATTATGCCAAGTATGAAATTGCGAAGTAACCATTCTATATCATAGAAAACTTATCAACCTTTATTACAACAGATTAATATTCTTGCCCTTCATTCAGATTTTTATATACAGCTATGTCTATTTAATAATATCCAAACTAAATACTATTTACTTTAAATTATATCAACAACTGTATGCTGAATTAAACAATTACAGTTCAGATATTGCATGGCTGTTACATCATCACAATGCCGTCCGAGGGTGTATAAAATTGAAATAACTATACTCTGATAAAAATATAACTTTTCACAATTAATTTACAATTAGCACTGTAAAATAACACGTTTAAAGAGATTTTTTGATTGATTTAAGAGGTGAAAAAATCGCGCCATGTGTAAATTTATCTTACCACGGTGTGTGTCCATCAACAGTAGCTTCACCATGAAAACACGATAAGCGTATCAAAATGAGAGTTTGAGCCGTCCATGTCTTGAGCTCACTAGACGTAAATTATTGTGCAAGACCCGTCGTAAAATTCTATTCAATTTCGTATATGGTAGCAGTCGCGCACGCACGTTCTATTGGCCGCCTACCGAATCCGAATGAATACGCCACGAAAAATCATTTGCACTTCACTGATCCGATACGGGTTTGCTCTTCACGGAAAATCTATTTCGACCGAAAACGGTTCGACCTATAAATAAACTAAAAATATATCGTTATACTTTAGAAAACGGATAGCTTCACAGCAGAGTCGCGTAGGTGAAGTTATTATAAAGTTATAGATTCGTACCAAATTACAATAAGTCAAGTAAGACTTGAAGTGTGTTTATTTCCTTGTTATCCATGTTCTTCATGTTGAAGTTATAATGAATAAATTCTTTACCAAAACTACATAATGAACACTGCCTTTACAATCCTTGTGCGATTAGGTCAGTTGACCTAGGTTTGAATTCCGAAGAAACAAAGTGATGTTAGGTTAGGTGGACACAGAAAATTTAATGAATTGATTAAATGAAAAGAGCAGTGAATCAGAAACGGTACTGTCTAGGGGATTTCTAAAGACTTCAATCGTACAATAAAACGATATTTAAATTACGTAACGTAAAAAACACTTCATTCCGCAAATTGAGGCGTAAGTCGTAAATCAATTTTAAATTCCTAGCAAAAAGCTCTAGTTTTAGCTTAGTTTTCTTTTTATAAAATTTAAAGTTAATTGAATTGACTATATTTTTTATGGAAACTGTGGCAAACGAGCAGGAGGCTCACCTAGGATAACCGGTCCTCCGCCCATGGATACCACTAGCCCTTGCAAAGCCACGGATGCGTTGTCGGCCAATATTAATTAACAAGTTTACTATAAATTCCTATTCTTCATTATAATACTCTGATATCCACGTTGATTTTAGTTTTCAATATCCACAAATAATTATTGTGGTTTTCAAATATTATAAATACAGCAATTTCCCTATATTCTAAAATAGATGTTACGTTGATTTTGTTTGGTAAAATTACGTTTTACAAACTTGTAAACGTTAATAAAACATTACATACTTAAAACAAGTTAAGACTTGTCCCTTACCTGTATGGCTATAATTTGTTGAAGAATGTGAAATCATCTTAGACATTTTATGGTAAGCGGACCGTAGAGAAATCCGCGAATTATGCTTGCCAGATGAACCGCTAGATCCCGTACTGGATGATATGATGCTTAACGACCCAGTTGAGTCGATATCACTTGGTACATCCGTATCACTAATAATACAAAAGTCTATACCGGAAGCCATATCCGGAACTTCAAACTAATGTGTTTCGCAAAAGTAGATTCAACAGATGCGAATTATACGCGGTATCGTTAAGGACAGTACAGGAGGCGACCAAACAGACCGGAAGTGGGTCTCCGTGTGGCCCTAGCAATCGGCGTCGACGACCGGTAAGTTGCGGGTCATGAGGCGTTCCCTACATACCAGGATGTGTGCGTGTATCGGAAGGTGTAGGAGGTGCAGAATAACAAATGCAACGGGCGGACGCACGCTTCCTAACCGCCCGCCCAACTGATCAGTGCACGCCCATCGCCCAGTTTTTTTTTGTTACAAAATCCAGGCACAACACTAAGCCCATTAATTCATTAATTCGCCACACAAACACGGAGAAAACGTCGCGTACGCACGACAACACCGACGGGTATATTACAACTGTCGAATAACTGGACGTGGGTTTCTTAACAATAACACGGTCCGGCGAATAACGTACGAGCACGGTTTCAATTGTTTTGACTCTATCAGTCTTTTGTCATTCTATTTTTTTATTTCCACCAGTTGAATGCATCCGTAGACGAACTAAAGTCACCGACAAAATCCGTCGAATTAGCAAGCTAAATTGGCAATGGGTAGGCCGAAAAGTGTTAGAGTGGAGACCACGTACCAGCAAGCGCAGTGTAGGACGTCCACCCACAAGCTGGACAGACGACCTAATAAAGGTCGCCGGAAGACGCTGGATGCAGGTTTCCTACGACAAGTATGTTTGGAGGTCCGAAGGGGAAGCCTAGGTCCAGAAGTGGACATTGTTCGTGTTTTTCAAAGACAATAATTTCATAAAAAAGAATATCAATTAAAATATATCATATAAATCATAAATTATTATTAGATGTTTACAATTTTATATAATTTAATGTAAACATTAATATTTGCGTTCTATAAATTATAAATTTAGCCATATATATTAAAAATTTGCTTTCTTAAACTACCTAGAAGCACTGTTCGCTGGTACAAAATATTTCAATCAGAAATAGAAAACTCGGCGAATGTATATGATGAATTCGGTTAGGACCAACCATATCCAATTTTTTTTGAGCGACGAGAAATTACGGATTTTTATTTTTAACTACAGCAACAACACATACATTGCCTGTACACGTTATTAAATCGATAGAAGTGTTTCTTTTGTGCGATCTTATAAAGGTAAATAATTATAAGATTTAAAAATTATCTTCCAAAAGTCGACAGTAATAGTAATAATAACAGTAATGACAGTAATAATAACACATAAAATAAAATTACATTAAATAATCTATTAATGCCATTCTTATACTGTTATAATAATATGTAGAGCCGTATAATTCTACATAGTAAGCAATTTATATAAAGGATTTTATTTTAATATATCGACTGTGTTTGCTACATTATTTTTAGTAGGCGCATTTAATATATTATTTTAACAAAAGTTTGCCAATTCGACTGATAATTATAGTTCATAACATAACAGTGACAAACTTTTAATTATAATATGAATAGGGATTAACATTTTACAAAAAGTGTTGTTTTTTTGTAAACTCCAGCAAGAAGGAAAATTTTAATTAAATTTGTACAAAGGAAATAAATTGAAGTAAGCCCTGGGCGCACGCGAGCTCCACCTGTTTGTGAAGAGCTACCAAACGAAGCAAATTATTTTTAATATTAATATATACAAAAATAATAGCAAAAGAAAGTCCAGCTGTGTTCATAGAAAAATCAACGCCTTAACGTAGCTCATTGATAAAAACTTTTACATTTAAGTATAGTATTCACAATGTGGTGTATTTTTTAAGAAAAACTTGGCAAACTAGCATGGAACTCATCTAGATGGACATTACCTGTCTTTGCAGACTCATTGGTGCGGTGCCGGCTTTTTAGCGATAGTTATGCTCTTTTTAAAAATTACAATACATATAACTCATGATATTCTACAGCACATTATAATCCACAATTCCTATATGTGGTCATAATATTTCATTTTCGTGACACTCGCTTATTTAACGGTGACTGAAATAATAACACGGTACCATAACTAATAAGTTCACATATGTTGCAATAAATTAAGAAATAAAGTTGATATAAAATAAACTTGATATAAAATTATTAATCAGTATCGTAAGAATTCGTTACCCTATTTAAATATATCGGCCATCCTGTCATATATTATATACACTTACGTTTAAATAAATCTAAATAACAAATCTTTATCCGAAAAGATTAAGAAATATATACTTAGAATGAAACGAAAAAGTGGGTTTCTTTCTTGAGCGTTATCTTATTGCATAACATATATATTCGTCCTACTCCTTTACCGAATTCCTTTGCTATCGATCTGTGAATCTCATATCTACAATGGTATGTCATATTATTGTTGCTTTCATAATAAAAATAGACATTTTCTTTAGATGCGTAATGTTACATATGTATGAATCGGATAAATATTTACTTAGATCGATATTCAAACAATAGCAAATTATTCATTATAAAACACAAACCAATGTACTATTGCGTAAAAACAAAGAAAAGTAATAAATTTCGATAAGATTTAATGACTTCATTCATTTGTACTTAATGAATCACATTTCTATCGAAGTTATTTAGGACGAACTCAAAATATAGTGCTTTATATAAATTTGCACGACACCTCAACGGTATCGTTCCCTTTTGTGATTGGTTTGGCGTTCATTACGTCACGTCGTCTTTTACATTTGCATGGTAAATTTCAGATAAATCTCGAAGCTTCAAGTTAAATGTAAAGGTGGTCATTGATGAAATAGGTACGTGGGCTAGATATTAATAACTATACAAATGCAAAAATTGTAAAACGTTGAAGTGTGTGTTATATCAGATAGTAGGGATAGACATGATAGTTGGGGGAATGAGTATGGGGCCGTGCACGTATTACGTTCACTATAGGGGGATCTTTGATCTGCTTATTTTTCATTATGTCATTAGATATTTACTTTTTTACATTTATGTTATATACCTAGGCCGCACAGATCATATAAAAATTCGGGCGATGTACTTCGTTGTTCGTTTCATTCGAAGCTTTGCGGCCACACAACGGAGAGTACTTGGTTAGTGGTACAGAATTTGGTTTGAATAGAAAACGATTTTTTTATGGTAAAGCAGGGATCGGAGTAGGTTGGACTCCTTTATGATAATGTCCGCCCATGGATAAACACGCCACACTCCTCGCATTGGCTGTGTAACCGGCTCTTTACGTAGACTTAGCAGTGTCATTTCACGGTACGCCGATATATTCACTCACTCAGCAAAATACAGTACAAGTAGTATTTCACGTTGATATTCTGTGAGTACGTGATATCAATTTCAGCGAGCCGTCTCAATTAATGCGTCAGGATGTGCTATAGAATGACATTCCCACGGCATTTTCAAGAAATTTCAGTAATTTAGAACCACATACATTATGTCATACTAAGAACGGAGTAGAGAAAACACCAAACGTTATTTACTTGTCAGAGTGAAAATCTCGATTGAGAACTGGCTGTTTTGATTAAATTAATAAGATTATATTAAGATCTTCATTTTACAGAGATTGTAACAGTGGTAACATGAGTTTGAAAACGTCAAATTGTAACACATAGAAGCTACTGTATTAGAGTGTGTACACAAAATATTTATTTTATCAGAAAAAGGAAAACAAAGCTATTTTTCATTCTTTTCGACTTCGACGCTTTAATTCTTCACTCAAAGATTTCCAACAAATACGTAACCATAATTACGCACGATCAAGCCTATCCAATAAAAAAAATTCTATAATTATAAATGCTGCATATAAAAACTGTTTAGCTTTCCTAATTTGGTCAAATTGGAAGAAAGGGAAAAAAGTTTTAATAAATCTACTTACGTAATATTTAAATCGACACTTTAAAAATATTAGTGCGCGTTTTACGTAAAAATCAATGCTGACTTATATGAGAGATATGGGATGGATGGTATTTCCACATCACCATTTTCAGTGCTTTTATTTTAGCGAAAACGTTTAAAAAAAGTAGAAATACAAACACATCGTGTAAAGTATTTGTATATTTGTTTACGGTTACGAACATTTCATTTATACAGAAAAATTAAAGCGCGTATCAAACATGAATACGTCCAGTTGGAATATCTAAAGCTATTTCAGTACGTTCAAATACCTAGGCAACTATCCAAATTACATATTAATTGTGGTTTTTAGAGCCAGTTAAAGCATTAGAAATTCTAACAGTCATAAATCAAACTGAGATAAAAGTGTAATTAAAAAACATATCAAGATCTGATGATTTTCCTATTCGAAACTATAACAGTTATATAGGCACCGACTTGATTTAAGTTCGTTCGTTTAACTGTTAACAGGTGGCTATGGGAATTAAACGTCGGTAGAGTCGAAGTCTTTAGGTGCTTTGCGAATTTCGTTCGAGCTAAGTTTATTGTAGGCTCCAGCCGAGTGTGACAGCTTAACAGTTCAGTTAACGTGCAAATGATTGGCTTGGATAAATTTAATTCGTTCAATATTACTTATTTTACGTTATTGTAGTTACTGGACACGCACATAATCACATTAGGAATCCATTTACCATCAGGTGGGAGTCTAGCCAAATGCTTGCAAAATATTAAATAAAAAAAGCAACTCACCGATGACTTCTTCTCCGGTAGACTGGGGTTGTCGAGAAGGTGAAGTTTTCTGATGAGGTTGTGGCTTCAGTACTTGAGCGGGAACAGCGCCTTCTTGAGGCGGGTCTCCGTGAATTCTCACCACCCACCATTCTGGTTTGGACTGCCACGCCTCTAAGACTTCCACCTGCTGTCCCTTTGAGACTGTCAACTCGCCAGCACCACTTGATGTGTGCTCAGCGACTACCCATGTCATTTCTGGCCCGGCCTATTAACAAAACATTGATTAGAACTCGGTTTCAACATTTTGATAGACGATAAATTTGTAGTAAAAATATTTTTTTGTGTATTTTAATTGGAATAGCTTTCTGTGCAGTTTGTACTTTTTTAGATCGGGAACAGAAACGCTTCTAGTTTGGGAGTTCAGTAACCTGGTCACTTTTTATAGTAAAAAAATTAAATTTGGCCAACGCACTTTAAAAAGAAGCAACGAACGATGATGAACCGGCTGTTCTTACATCAAATAAAAATTATAAATATATTATATTAAATTAACCCGAAATTTCGACTAAATGAAATAGCATAATATATGGCCCTTAGGTACATTAGATAGTCAGTCCCGAATAAATAATAGATCAGTAACATTATCGTACAACTCTTTAGTAATTGAATATGTTATACCTATATATAATGTATGAAGTGAATAACATTTTATCACTTGACTGAGCTTATATTTCATTACTATATACTAGTAATAATATATATAATAAATAAGAAAGAATAGCGGAGAACGGTGCAGAAGAATGTCCTATATGGTATGAAAATACCGTCGCCCGTTCACAACCGCGCCACAGTCCACGCATTGGTTGTGTTGCCGGATTTTTACGCCACTTAAGCGTCATTTTTAAGACCCTCCGATATCCTCACTCACTTTGCGAAACACAGTACAAGTACCATTTCACGCTCAGAATTCTGTGAGCACGTGGTATAACTTCGGACGAGCCGGCCCAATTAGTGTGACAGCATATGCTTTAGCAAGGCTCTCCCACGAGTGAAATAAGAAAGTTAAGAGAAATTGTACAGTCCTCGGGGTAAACTACAAAAAGAATAATTAATTAAGACATCTTAATCTTATTAATCGAGGCCCTTAAAAACGCCGCTTAATCGGCGTAAAAAGCCGGTAATACAACCAATGCGCGGACTGTGGCGCAGTTGTCCACGGGCGACGGTGTTCTCTTACTATTAGGAGACCCACCTGCACCGTTGTCCGCTATACTATAAAATACAATCTTTTATACCATGTGAGCCAGGGACAGAAAGAAAACTCCCATCGTTATTAAATTAAAGTCAACTAATTTAATATCGATATAACAATGAAAATAAAATAAAAACTATTTTCTAACTGGGCGGATCGAGCAAAGTTTGCTTCATTAAAAGTTCCGCTTAACGTTCGACAGTTCGAAATAAATATTCATTACATTCAAGATTCAATTAAATAAAAAAACAGCAATGGAGCAATCAATTAATATGTAATTAGCGAATAAAAATTATAATCTAACTGCAAAATTCATTTTGGTAATAGATACCTACTTCATCAAGTCATGAATTCATTCTCCAATTGAATGTTAATTTCAAATTGATTGCAATCAATATCAAAAATATTGATATATTAAGATTGAATCAGCTGAATACATTGCATTACTGTGGAATAAATTATAAAACCAACTGTGATACGTTGTCTTCCATTATTTCCGTGTTTGAATATGGATTTAAGGACGAACGACTAAGTCTGTAGTTTTAACTGTTATGAATAAATTGAACTACATACACAAACCACATACTAAATTAATTGGTCGTGGATTATACAAGGATCGATGTCAACTTTACGGGTTGTTGATAAGGAAACCTACTAATATAAGATAACAATCGCGATAAGGTAATACCAGAAACAATATTATTCTATTGCTTCTATTAATGACGAGACATAGGCATTTAGTGAAAAACTTAGGAATATAACCGTGATACTTAACACTCCGTGTTTTAAATTAATAGAATAATACATCTTACCGCCGTATTTATAATATTATTTTAAATAACCGCATAAAGAATAAATTTATAATTTGGGTATGTACTTTTTAAATTTATCTTCAATCAAAGAATTAATGTTACGTGAATGAAAAAACAAAACGAAACAAAGAATGTCTCAAAACCAATGTTTCGAAAAAAGCTTTTAAAAGCCTAAAGAATTATTGGTTCTAGCCAAATGTTCTCAGTTCTCACTGAACCTATCATACGAAAGCTAAAACCGTATTAAATTATATACAACAAAGCGAGTATAAATATTTTAAGAGGATAAATATTATTATGGAATATAGAGCGTTGTTGTGTGCATTCAATAATAATTTATTTAAAATCAATTCCGCGAGATGGATCACTGAACGTACTATAATTATCCAACTGATCCTCGATCACTCGCGGACCTTGAACAGATATTTCCATCGGTGTATTCGAAAGCATCAATAGATCGTACAACTTTACATGTGATCGATGACAAAATATAGCATTGATTTCAATGATATATGAAAATAAATTGCAGCAAAAACAGGGTGAATATTTTATGGCACTCTTAGTTAATAAATTTAGAGCATTCTTAAGTCAAAAATGAAATCTATCGTTACCTTAAGAAAACTACTTATATGCGATGCAGATATTTTTAATTGATTTTATAGTAAAGTACCGGGATTTTATGAAAGAATAATAATCAAAATGACGTAATATGCTCACATAAAAAGCAAAACGTTACTGTTTTTCATTCCTTTTTACAGACTTACTTGTAAGAACCTATAGAGTCGAGAGTAGAGAAAATATTTAAGTTTAAAATATCAGGTGGACAGAAGAAATCAATGTCTGTTCTAACCCCAAAACATCGCTACGGATCGAGTTCGTGACGTTCTTATCGCAGTGTCAAAACGCCGGCTGGGGGTCGAGGGGTATGTTTTTGTAATCACCTGCCGACGGCTTCCTTTGAGGAGACGAGCATTGAAAGAGCTCGGTGTATCAATGGTGTGCTGGCGCGATAGAGTGGCATGCGGCGAGCTGACGGAACTCTGTCGAAACCATGGCAATGAGATTTTACGCCGGCTCTTGTTCGGTTTGCTAAGCGCCGCAGGCGAGGCATGTGGCGGGGTGGCAGTCATCACGCGAGCGCGGCGCAGGGGTGCGGTCGCGGCCGCCTCGTCCGGTGCGGCGCGCGGCGCTCCAACCACTGCCGTCTTTATTCGCTCGCCTCATCATCGCTCGCAAAGTACGCAGCCTCTGTATCGAGCTATCTTAACTGATTTACGCTAAACACCTCCTCGCCGAAGGACGCGCTTAGACCGTTCTACGACAATGACGACTGCCAAAGTTTTACTTTAGCGTACATACAATTTATTTATTACCACACTTGTGAAGCTACTGGAAATAAGCTCAAATATTGCAGTAATGGGTGCGTTTGATGTTACAGAAGCGCAGACTTTTAGATTACATTAATAATAATTCTTTAATAATTAAATAATAATAACACATTTCTTTGATTGAATATAGAATAAGGATAGAGTACTCAAAATATATTAATGGCTATCGGTATGATTAAATGTATTTTACCATTGTACACAAACACTAATAGCAATAAAACTCTTTAGTCTACATAAGGATTTAAAAGTTATTTCATCTTTACGAGAGATATATATTATAAAGAGAGAAAATTTAAGTGAGTGAGTTAAGGGCTGTGTAACTAAAATAATGAACACTAAAAACGGCATCTTAATTTTCCTACACAAACAATATTTATCTCATTGGTCTATTTTGTTAGAACACAAAGCACTTTAATGGGGAGGCCTTTGTCCAGCAGTGGACAGTCTTACGGCTGAAATGATGATGATGATGATGACAAAGCACTTCTGTTTCAGAAATAAAAAAGATCAGATTTTACACAAACATATGTACGTGATGCGAAGTCACCAACAGCAGACAAATGGAAACCAAATTATGAAGTCAACATTTTTATATTTTATTTCACAATATCAACTGATATTTCGATTTATTGAAAAAATTTAATAGAGCAAAGTTTCATTAGAAGAAATGGTAATAGCAATCGTTGTTTATTATTAATTCAAACTAGTTTCTATAAAGTGTAGCGATGTTTGTTCATGTGTAAAACATTAATGAAAGCGGCAAGCGAGACGGGGCTTATAATAACGAGGTGCACGTCCTTAGAGCAACTGTGTTCTGCAATATCTTTTCATTTTCCGGCTTTTCTTCACTTAATATTGTCCTGAATTGCATGAGCTTTCATAATATCACTTGCTAGAAATTGGACGCGGTTATATTCCTTAATGAATTGAGTTGATTGTTTACTAAATAAGAATAATGAAAATCAATTTAATTTAAATCGATAGATGTAACATAAAGTAGTCGTGTAACTAAATATTTATGTATGTATGTATAAAAAAAGGTTTGTGTATCGGTCAATTCAAGACACGATTTTTTTTCTTATTCGTACCTATAGCGAGTGACGGATTGGTAAAGGATCACCGCCACCCATGGACAAGCGCGTAAGAGATCACCGTCACCCATGGACAAGCGTACCACAATTCGCGTTTTGGTTGTGTTGCCGACTTCTTACGCCGCTTAAACGATATAAGAAAAAGAGCCTTCGATATCTTCTCTAATTCAGCGAAAAACAGTACAAGTACTGTTTCACGCTGGTAATCTGTAAGCCCGCGGTATCACTTCGGACGAACCAGTCCAATTAGCACGTCAACATATATCAGCATGGGTCACCCTCAGGAATTATGATGACAATTGTAGAGCAATAATGAGACTTTAAATGGAAAACTTTTTAAAACGCTGCGCGATATTAAATTAACTCAACTGCCAACAAATGTTTTATAAAACAAATACCAAAATATGGTTATGTGTTCGTGACCGACGAATCAATCTAGGCAGTAGATTAAAATTGGCTGATATTAATCCATTGTGCTTTTGCGTGGAGACTTTTCGATCGGTAACAAATATTGAGTAAATAAAAAAAAAACTATTACAAATTCGTTGAAATAAAATATGACGGCTCAAAAGGGGCAAGTTAATATTAATTAAAAATAGTGTATTTAAGCTTTTGAGGAGTCATTTAAAAACGACATTACATTTTATTACAATCCAATGATCATCTAAATTTTCGTCGCACCCTTTGGAATAATTTCTAATCCTCTGCATTAATATGTAAATCTAATGATAAACCTAGACTTGGGTACCATCGCTATAACAAGTTGACTATTAAACTAAATAATGTCTCGCAAATTATTAATCCACTTAAAACCAAACAATATCAAACCTACTAATATTAGGCCCACCTCCTTACAAGTAGGTAATATTCTAAAGGGCTAAGTCTACTTGATCCCAATTTAGAATCGCGCATCTTCAGCGATCGGGGTCAAGTAATCTTTTTCACAATTTTCTTGAGAGAAATCAAATATTTTTTAATCATCTTATTCTTCAGAGGTTTGTGAGCCATATTTGACGTAAGCTTGTAAAATACATCTAAGAGTTAACATTTTATGTCAAAAGTCTTGTATAATTTCTACCTTATATTTACTAAGATAGTGAATATAGACGCGGTTAAATTGTTTCTTAATGTAACGTGAAAAAACAAAACCATCTCGTGTGCAAGTTATTAATTATCTCATGTTTCGTATACAACGCAAGAAGGGAAACGAATTTCTATTTGCTTTCTCTACAATAAGTACTACGGTGCTGGTAGAGCGGTCAGTACACGTAATGGGTCCAACGTTTGTGATACTTTTCATTATATTTCGGCCAATTTACACAAAATGATTATTAATAATAACTTCTGTGTTAATCAAGAATGTCAGAAAACTCCATATAGAACATCAACATCAACAAAATTTTAATATTTATTCCATTTTTAAAGCTTAATGATTTCATATAAAAATTATGTTATTTCTGACTTATTTCTAGATTAATCTAATATTGTATATTTCCACCAATTATTATAATAGTGTAACTCTTACGGTATTTGCTACGCACGCCTGAGTAGTTCGAAAATAGGATAAATTTTCCAATTTACATGATACTTTTTATTATATTTCGGCCAATTTACATAATATCATTATATATTATAGCCTATGTGTTATTCGAACGTAAAAGCTGTATTATTGTACAGTTTAATTAAAAGTTTTTGCATGATATAATAATCCATCCAACCATCTATAATTACAAACTTTCAAGTTTATAATATTAGTATAATACAATTAAAACTTCAGGAATAATTAAAAGTGTAGACGTCAGTCAGAGCTAATGTTTTCTAGGTAGTTATAATGTTGCACGCATTAAACATCTTACCTTATCTGAATCTGTAGTATTTCCACTGCCGAAGGAAGCGAGCGAATTGCGGTCAACATTGTCCGTATCAGTATCGTCAAAGTCCCTGTTGAATGACACACTTGTTACTTTGAAGAAATGATTTAGTTAGTTATTAAGTTACAATAAAATGATGTAGAAATAAAATTATTTCCTTGTGTTTTACCGTTCGTGTTCCTAAATAATTTAGCTGTTTTTATTACTCAACACATTTCATATTACAAAGTAATGCTTAATGTTTAAATTCTATTCATTAACAAAAACTAAAAAGAAACAAACCTGCTAGAACGTTGTGAACTTGTAGGTCTTACACGTGCGGGACTACGCGGTGGTAAAGCCTTGTTGAAGTATGTTTCCTGTTATAATAATAATGCTTTATTAGACATCTTTTATATAACACCGTACTGTATAATAAACTACTTTAACACTCAAGCCGCATGACCGCAAGTAATTACTTTTATCGAAGTTTTTAATTCTACTTTATGATATTAACGATTCATTGTCAGTTCAGCTCTAACTATGAATGAAATTGCCACTAAATAAGAAACATTTTGTTTATTTGTTTGAAAATTTAGATAAAACTAATATACAAGTAATTTATTATTAAGGGGATTGATCAAGTCGTAAATCTTCTAAGACGTAAAAAAAGCTCACATTTGCTAAGCTAAACTCAGAGTCTAGAATGATTAGCAGTAATAAGGTTAAGCAAATCGCTTAACATTTCTACTTCCGAATATTGTATAAAATTGGCCCAGAATAAACCACAATTCTTTTTCGACGGTGAAATCAATTTTCTTGAAATAACGTTAGCAAATCATGTATCAAATACTTTATTTGCGGTGGGCAAACAAGACCGGGGAATTCTATTAGAGATGACGTCAATGTAGGCGATTATTTTATATATTTCTAATAAAAGTTGAAAAGCTACAAGTATCTCTATCGCTGGTCGAACCAAAGACATGGAAATATTTTTTAAGTGTAATTGTGGAAGAGAAAAATTTGGAACATAAAGAAACAACTAGAAATATTAATAAATAAACCGTCAGTCAAGAAATTACATCCACAACTAGAAATTAATACTGATAATGTATTCATGAATGCATATAAATATATTTCTACTTACTTGTATAACCTCCCGCAGCCTTCTAACCCACGTCTGTTTGACCTCGAGTGAAGGAGCTTTGAGCATAATGCGACAATCGCTCGCCATCGGCTCTCGTCCAGTCCACACAGAGAACTTGCATTCGTCTCCTTCTATGTGTTCTGTCACGCCCAACTCAGATGTCTGTGTAAACGTATTTACATACAATAAATGGTTCTATTTAAAAAAATTATCTCTAATTCAAATTTGAATAAACACAGAAGGCATTAGAACGTAACAAACAGATAGCAGATACTGTCTCGCTGAAAATCTAAAACTAGAGATATGAAAATAGATGAGATCCTTAAAGGAACTTCTCTTGTCAAAATCTCAATCTCAAAACTTAAAAACTTACATTTAACAACAACATAACTTAACAACAAAATAACTTTGACTTACACAACAAAATAATACAAATTAAAAAACAAAACAAAAATGACAAAGATTACATAAATGATAACTTACCATAAATTTAGTCTTATATATGTATTTAGCCTTTCCATGGGTATCTTTAACCTCTTTGGCGAGCAATAAATGCAGGTCAAAGAGGAAGACTCTTCTTTCGCGACATTTCTTGATTATTTGACGGAGATCCCATACTTGGAAAAAGTCCTGGAGTACGACTTCCCCGAGACTATCTGTTTTGACGTCACAACCCTCAAGGTTAGATAGATGCATCGCATCGTTCGCTTTCTTCGGTACAGACAGCATAACCTCCAAGCCGTCCTAAAAAGAAAGAATTTTATCAATATTACGATCAAAACTTAGTAATGACAGTTTTGTAAAGTATACATGCATTCATTTATAACCGCATATAGAAACTAAAGTTATGATCTGAGTTTATTTTTGCTATGAATTAGTAAGAGACTTAGACAAAATTGTTAAATCATAGTTGTTTATTAAGGTTGTAATGAATAGCGTTCAGGCAAACCACCGCAAAATATACCACAAAGGAAAACACTCGCGTTTACTGACGTAGGTATTAAAAGATACGACTTTATAAGCAAGCGCCCTGATGTGTGATAGTAACAAAATATTATTTGTAAATATATTCGCCTACACGTTTTTCGCGTTTTACATTTAACACAACGAAAATGACACGCGCGAGCCTGTCAATTACACGCAAGCATAAAGTAAAAGCAGCAACAAATATATTAAAACCATCGATTACAGATAACATACGCGTCAAGAAAAATATAAAATAAAATACGTACATCATCGCTACGAGCTGGACCAATGCGATTTTGCCAATGGTTATTTATATATTTCAACATTTTTAAATAAATACAATCGACGCTAAGACGAACCATTCCATTTGACTGTACGGCTATACTATTGATTCCAATGAAGTTGGACTTCAACAATAATTCCTAATTTGTAAACAATTGCTAAAGAACATAAGGAAAATTGCTACATAGTGACTGTTAATTACGGCGAATTAGTTTGTATTATCTAAAATTTTAAATGCATTGTAAATGTAACGTAAGACAGACACTAGCTGATATGGCCCAACGTGTTTGACATGCCTAAAACAAACCTTTATTTTACGTATGTTCTAAGTTTAACGACCTTGTTAACGATTGTGATAAATTGTTTGTTGTCTAGCTCGAGTTGTTACTGTAAAGATACTTTGCTATAACCAACACAGTCTTCATAAAAACGCACTATATCATAATATTCCTTGATTCTTTTGCGACGAGTGTGAATTAAGCACACTTAATTGGAAAAAAGGTAGCGAAAGGTAAGGATATGAAAAACTGATTGCACATTCTGTTCGCCCCTAAAAATACCTATGAAAAACCTATATATACAATGCAAAAAATAAAAATTGGAGTATATCAGTTTTTCTTACAATGTAAATTAAATTTCGTTTTGTGATTAAAATATATTTTCCCGTCTATTTGTACCTTGAAAGATATATCTTTCAACCTATTAAAAGATCATAAAACTAAAAGAATATTAGTGGAATAATGCGGTCATCCGGTTGTAGGCACTGCAGCCTAGTTTAAAATTGAGTAACGGATAACATATTAGCAACATATTACTCAGCGAAATCGTAGTTATTTTTGAAACGGTGTTTCTACTGTTTTTCGCTGAGTGTGTGACGATAATCATGTAAGTCCAAGGGGGAAGCATATGTCCAGCAGTGGACGTCTTACGGATGAAATAATGATGATGATGATGAGTAAGGATATTGGAGGCCCTTAAAAATGGCGCTTAATAAGCGCGATTTCGTTGTCCGCTAAACCATAAAAAAATAATTTAAAAAACAAACCGTAACAGAGTTTTTCGGCATAGTTATAGCATAAATTAATATATATATATATATATATATATATATAGATCATGCAATTCTAATCATAGAGTTATTTTTGTTCTAGTGAAGTATAATTTGGCGTTTTTAAAATATTATAAAACGATTTTCTTATATTATCTATACTTACTTAAAATCTTTGTTACATAAAAACAGCACTTAACAAAAAAAAACAAAAATATATTTTGGCTATTCAGAGCATCTATTAAAACCACGTCTTGTTTGTAGGGGCAATTAGTATGTTTCTGAGTCGTCTATGTCGTATCGAAGCCATTACGGAAATTTTATCTTATCACAAGTTCTAATTGATTTCACGACAACATAATATAAAGATCATTTTAAGGTCCGGGTATCCGTAAAGTCATCGTCATCATCATTTCAGCCGTAAGACGTCCACTGCTGGAAATAGGCCTCCCCCTTGGACCTCCATGAATACCTGTCGGAGGCGACCTGCACGCAGTGTCTTCCGGAGACATTTATAATTTTCGGTCCGTGGTCTACACTCTAACACTTTACGGCTCCATCGGCCAGCCGCTCTACGTACGATGTGGGCTGCCCATTCACACTTCAGCTTGCTATTTTGGAGGGCTGCGTCGGTAATTTTAGTTCGTCTACGGATCTCTTCATTTCTGATTCGCACACGTAGCGAAATTCCAAGCATAGCCCTTCGTCTTATCCGTAAAGTATTATTGATAAATTTGTCCCTACATTACACTAATAAAAATAGAAAAGACGCTTTTTTCGTGTTTTAGCAGACAATAAAACAGGTGGGTCTCCTATATGATAAGAGTCAAGAGTGTACCACCGCCCACGGACATCCGCACAATATTCCGCGCATTGGTTGTGGTTACCAGCTATTTACCCCGCTAAAGCCGTATTTTAAGGGTCAGCGATATCCTAACTCACTCAGCGGAACACAGTAGAAGTACCGTTTCAAGTACTATTTCACGCTGAGTATTCTGTGAGTCAGTGGTATCATTTCAGAGGATTTATTAGTGCGTGCTTTCAAAGAAATTACTAAGTTATCGTAACTTCTTGTTTAGTAAGTAGGCTTATTTTAATAGAAAAAATAGAATAGAAAAAAGTTAAAAGAAAAAAAATGCTTACTTTTATTTCGCCTTGTCCCTCGGCACAACATGCTTGCAGATCCTTCAAAAGTAATTGGTACTTGGTAATTCTTTGCACCGGCTTGATTAGGTACGCTGCTAATGGATGCTCCAATTTTTTACGTCGTTGAACTCTATGGGAATATACAAAAACAATTTAGAATATTTACATACATATCAATAATTTTTTCATTAATTCAAACAGATGAATTTGAAACATATCTTATACATATTTTCGCTGATTTAATATCTCATTAAAATACAATTACCAAAATTTTATAATAAAACAACAGAATGAAGATTTATAATAAAAATTTTGAAAAATTATAAAAGCGCCTTCTATGAACAGCTTTCTTCAAATTGTTCAGATGCTTTCACTGTGCGCCAATCATTTAGAGTAATACTATTCATAACGAGATGTCACTTTGTCGTAAATTAAAATTATTTTTATAAAAATATTACAAAACTATGAGTTTAACATTTGTCAATATGTTCTGTTACACAAATATAACGATTAGTAAATACATTCTTATTGCAATGGAGTAAGCATGTCTCCTGTATAAAAAGAGATCACCGCCTCCCATTCCCAACCGCGCCACAATACGCGCTTTGGTCGTGTTCTCGGATACTAGGTAATCCGATATCCTCACTCACTAAGCGAAACATAGTAAAAGTACTGTACCATGCTGGTGTTTTTTATAAAGTATAGCGAACAACAGAGCAGATGGGTCTCTTATATGGTAAGAGAACACAGCCGCCCATGGACAACCGCGCCACAGTCCGCGCATTGGTTGTGTTGCTGGCTTTTTACGCCACTCAACCGGCATATTCAAGGGCCTCCGATATCCTCACTCACTCAGCGAAACACAGTACAAGTGCCATTTCACGTTGAGTATTCTGTAAGCCCGTGCTATCACCTCAGTCCAGCTGTTCTGTGAGCTTATAATTCTAGTCGAGTTTATTTCTGAATAGTTCTAAATAAAAATAAAATTTTTGGAGCTAACTAATACTGTCTAATTTTGGATTTGTTGATATTTTGAAATTATTACCGTTCAAAGTAATCCCCAGCGTGTTGCACGACGGCTGCATTACTGTCCGGCTTGTTGCGACAGTACGACACATACATATCGAATTGCCTTGCCCATGTGACGAAGCAATGGCCAACGTCTTCAGGCCACGCCTCATACTTGTCTAACTCACGAAGGAATATACGCTCGTGGAAACGGTGAATCTCTTCAATATTACCAAATATTAATTCCTCCTGAAAAAAAAAATTATGAGTTATGTAAGTCCGAAGCTCTGATCTGATGAGTCGTCTATTAATTAGGATCTTTTATTTAGTATTTTTAATTCCATCTCTTCTATGGTGATATGTGGTAAGATTTAAGACTACTCCTTCCATCCAACATCACGTGTATCTTAGTATCTTTAATTTTTTATTCTATAGCGGACAGCGGAGCAGGTGGGTCTCCTATAAGAGGTAAGAGAACACCGCCGCCCATGAATGACCGCGCCACAGTCCATGCATTGGTTGTGTTGCTGGCTTTTAGGCTTCTTGCGTGTCAAGTTTTAAGGGTCTCCGATATCCTCACTCACTCTGCGAAACACAGTACAAGTACCATTTCACGCTGAGTACTAAGTGAGTCCGTGGTATCACTTCGGACGAACCAGCCCAATTAGTTCGTCAGCATGGCTCTCCGACGGGTGTAAAATAATTACAGGTGATACCAACTTTCATCGCCATTTAACCACTTTTGAGCCTATGAACTCAATAGAAAATACATGACCTAAAATGGCAAGTATTTTGTATTTATAAGGCACTATAAGCCAAGGTAAGCCTTATATTTAGATGGATTACACACCTTGCCCTGGAGTGGCGCTGGAACCGCTGCAGGGTCTGTGCGCATTTCACGTAAATATCCTGTAATGCACGTCTCCAAGTCCTTAACGTAGGCACGTTCAGTTTGCAATAATTCAGCCATTATGAACCTAAACAGCAAAGTAGGCATTACTAATGTGCTTCATTATAAATCAACAATGATTAGAAATCTCTACTCTACGCAGTCTGCTTAGTTGGTATGAGATTTAAAAAAAAACAATTTAAAAAAGGACTTAATTAATTTACTCCCTTTTCTAAAACCAACTTGAGCGATCAGTTCAAAATCCAAGTTTAAATTAAATTTTACGGAATGTATAAAAAATGTTACATTTACACCAATACAAGGAAACTACGTCAGATCAATCGTCGTCAACAAAAGAACACTCACTCTTTCCGCCTCGCACTACGTCTCTTTTCATCAGTAGACACTTGAGGCTGCGGCTCACCGCGAATTTCACTCTCTGAATGTGTGGATGCCAGCGAAGGCGCCATGCCAGAATCACTCTCAACTTCCGCTTCACCAGCCTCCATAGACCCACTGAACTCAGCATATCTGAAATCGATAACCCTTTATATAAAGGGAGATACGCATACCCACAGACAAGACCTGTACGAACGCCGAAAGTATAAAAACGAGTGAACTAATTCACCACTTTCACGCACGGCAAGAGCTGGGGGTGTCCATGTGCGCAGAACCGCTTATTCTAAATGAGCCTTCTGCACATTTGCTTGTTTTTATTTAAAAAATGCTCTTATATCCATAAAAACAGAGAGAACGAGTTCTCCTCTACATTAATACATATAATGGTTTATTGGGCGTTCGGTTTAAGGTCTTCTACCCCTGAAAGGGTGACAACGTGCCCGTGGCCCAGCACTGAGCTGTGGATGTCCATGGCTGGAGGACCTGTTTTATTTTTAATAAGATATATTATAAGGTCAAGCGTTACCTGGCATCAACAGCGGCCACCCATTCCTTAATTTGTACGGCATGCGGGTGTCCCTTCTCAACGAGTCCGTCGGCGAGTTGCGCGAGCAGGCGTACGCGTTCGCGACTCTCACGAGCTACGCCCGCGGCTGCAGCGGCTGCGGCCGCACCGCAACGCTCTTGCGTCTCGCGGATCCATTCGACAGCAGCGCGCGCGGACCGCTCAAACAGTGCGAACTGTTGACATTGTTCGAGACGCTTCTTGCGAACTGTCCAGTGTTCCAGTACCTAGAGACAAACATTACTGTAAGGGGCCATCCATTAATCGGTTCAGGCTTGAACGGGGGAAGGCGCCGTTTATAAATACCACGGAGGCCTAGCCGAAGGCGGAGTGGAGGTCTAGTAAAATATAAAGTGTATTCTTTCGTCAAATACATAATTAAAATTAAAATATTTAAGATACTTTGTGTGTACTCTAAATAAACGCTATGTTGGATTTTGTCCTAATTCTCACCACATATTAAATTCGAGAGGGATTAAAAATTCTAGATAAAACATCAATGGACAACCCCTATCCACACTGCAAGTCTTTATTTAATTTACAGCTTCATTTTTAATATAATAATATTTACACTAACGAAAATAGAATTTAGTTTTACATTTATTTTAACACAAATTGAAGATATTGAACTGTTACAATCAAAAAGTAAAATAAAAGTACCGGTTGTATGAGAATCATAATAACAAATCCCCTCATAAATGACGACTACTACGTTTCAACACCAACCATTATTTGCTTACATGCCCAACTGTTACTAACAAAAGCTTTATTGTATAAAATATAACAGCAATGTCACTGACAATGACTTTTGATTACATTAAAAGATTGCAAAATAATAGTGTGCCATTCGTCACGGATATATTGTCCAAATAATAGTACACAGGCTGAGTCTGATCGCGATCGCGTTTAATTATTGTTTATGTGACAATGTAGTCCGGAAAACACCAATCAGTACTGATACACTAAAAATAGAATTAATTGGATTCCGTTGGTGCCTTGCAGTCTAGCGGTCTAGGCTAAATATAATTACGTAACCTTGGAATTAACAAATATAAGACGCTCTATAGTACACGTGATTTCATCAAGAATTATTGCTTAATAGAATCCGATGTTTAAACATCATTACAAGTAACATAAACTATTTTACGTGAATATTTATATTATTAAAACTATAGATTGTCAGTATTCGAAGCAGCTATTTTTAATTTTAAAAAAAACCTTTTTACTATAATTTTATAAAATAGTATTCTTTCATTAACTTTCACCTGTAAAGGATGCATATATTTTTAGTAAAAAAAAATTTTTTTATTTGAAATTGCGACATTCTTGAACCAATTTAAAAAAAACATTTTCTCAAGGTTTGCTATGTTAGTGGTGAGAATTTTGAATCACATTAGACCCTCAAAAATTAGCATTTAGGAAATAGGATTAACGGCCGTGGAAGAGCAATACTGAAGCATATGATAACGAACTAATTGGCCCGGCTCGTCCAAAGTGATACCACGGGAAACACAGAATACTCCGTGTGAAACGCTAATGGTATTAAAACAGTACTTCTACTGTGTTTCGCTGAGTGAGTGAGAAAATTAGAGGCATTTAAAAATACCGCTTAGCGGTGTCAAAAGCCGGCAACACAACCAATGCGCGGTCTGTGCGGTTGTCCAAGGGCGGCGGTTGTCACGAGACTCACCAGCTCCGTTGTCCGCTAAACCATAAAAATGCGATTTATAGGACTAACGATGTCTAATACTGACCTTGTTCTCCTGAGATAGTAAAGTATCGAGTATAGCCCGGGTTTGCTCGTGATGGGCCTTGCTTGCAGCTGCAGTTTGACCGTGCACTTGAGCTGATCTTGCCGCGTACTTCAGGAACGTCTCAGCCGTACGCCGAGCGAGCGTGCACGCTTTGAGGAACGCTTCTTTTTGCTCACCGTGCTTAACTATTAAAGCCGCGACCTGGAAATATGATCGAGTATTATAGTCATAAAATTTTGAAACTCTTTAAATATGAGAAATGATCGATGCATAAGAAATGAAAATTGATATGATTTGATCTATTCAGGCTGTATGTTTTATATGAAAACTCCAAATTACATATGTATTGAGCTTACTTGAGCTGCCTTATCCATACTGTGTGTTAGATTGTTTTGAGAGTCTTCAGTATTAGGCGTAATTGAGGATATTGCAGCGCTAGAGCCGCACCAATCTTCATCGCGGCGATATTCCCTCTCTAGCGAATCAAGTACAGAGCAAACTTGCTCCGCTGTTTTATAGAAGTTCAAAGAAGCAGTAACCAATTTGTGACGCTCTTCCGCGCACGTAACGAGGCGCTGCCAACGTTCGGTTACTTCTTCCGATATTTCTCTGTAAATGCAAACATATATGTCTTTACATTTCTCTCGGGGAGGCATATGTAAAGAAAACCTTATTAAATAAGACTGTTTTCTTTATCTAGCATAGACAAAGCCTAAATGTCAACACTTCCCAAGGTAACATTATATTGTTTTATTAGAAAAAAATTATTTTAGGAATTATTAATTTTATCGTGCACATAATTGTTAATTTATAAGACTAGAAGGAAGTAAGGCCTTTAAATGTAGCTTTTTTGATTTTACAATAATTACTAATTATATTGTTATATAATTAGTACATTAGTATAGTAATGCTGTACTAAACAACGTTTGATACGTCCAAATATGTTAGTACCTTATAGTATGCGGGTCATAATGATTAGCGGCACGAAGTGCATCCGCTCTGTATTTCACTTGTACGGCGCTCGCGTGAGTTTTTTCCACCGCCACTTGGAACTGGTCGTGTTCTCGTTTCAACTGCTCCGCTTCGGACAGTGTTCCGGGGATTGAGAAGGAGGCGGCCAACATCGCCTCACCATTCCGTATCCAGCTGACGACTTGTGCTGCATCCTTTTGGAATTGGCCTGAGAAATAGGAATTCTTAGAATTACTCTCCTATGCCGTAACTAGTATCCTTAAAAAAGCGACAGTGCCGCGCTAGCAATAAATGAGCAAGATTTAATTTTTTGAGAGCATTGTAGCTAAGTGGTTTAATAAATCTACCATGGAGCGTGAGGTATCGGATTCGAATCGCGGTACGGACAATTATAAATTATAATTCAATAATCTCTGAAAGGGCTTGACAGTTGCTATATCTCAAAAACTATCACAGCCACTGACGTATATTTGATATAATATTGTTTAAAATTTAATTCTGCATCGAATGAC
>DWCF01000843.1:0-37716 GCA_018230265.1 Delias oraia
TAGCACAAATGTGGTTCGAGCGTTTCAAGTCTGGAAATTGTAGTGTGAAAGATGAGATTCGCTCCGGTTGCCTTACCACGGATAAAATCAGTGCCATTTTTGAAAAAGTGGAGGAAGATCGACATATTAGTAGTTACGACATTGCTCAAGAACTGGATGTTGATCACAAAACAGTTTTACGTCATTTGCAAAAGTCTGGGTACAAGAAAAAAAATACTTAATTTTTTTTTAAATTTCTATGAAAAATACGAAAATACTTTTGCCCCGACCTAATATATAGGTACATTTAATTAAAATGTAACAATAACTACGTCCGAATTACGAATTAAGCCCTGAACAAAATTGGAATTAAGCATCGGCGTATTTCATTTCAATTATTGTTGTTGTGTGTTGGATGGAGATAATATATTTAAATGAAATGAGATTAAACTGCTTCTATTTTTATACAATTTAAAATAATTCCCTGTAATTTCGTATTCCGTGTGAGCATGGACGTGTTTCGAGTGAGAAAATTATGAAATGATAAATAAATACATTTCACGAAAAACCTACCAAACGTATGTGATATAAATTAATAAACAAATCGCTATTATATAATATTTTTTTGTTTTTATAATATAATTTATCGGATAACGGAGCTTATGTGGGGCTAGGTAGCCTAGGTAGGGTCCTAAAGCCGGCAAAGCTAGAAACACAACTAATGCTCGCACTGTGACGAGGGTGTCTATGTGCGGCGGTGTTTTCTTACCATATAGGAGACTCACCTGCTCCGCTGCCCGCTATACTATAAAAAAAGATTGAATTTTTTTTATATTGTTTTGGAAATGGGTCAGACCGTTATTGATGGGATGAGATCATCGCCCGTGGACAACTGCACTGTCATCAATTCTATACTTGTTAATTCGGCTTTATACGCCGCTATATGTCGCCAATGGATATCATGAGGATTCATTTGCCTATCAAAATAATACAAACACTGTTTCACGCTCGTACTCTGTAAGCCAGTAGTATCATTCCGGAGGAATTGCTTGGAGGAATATGCTTCAGCATGGCTCTTCGATGGTTTAAAGAGTTTAAATATTAATTAATTAAATTAAAAAACTGTTTTATTCGCTACACTATACGTTGAAGTTGACTTTATCAAAGGATATTCAGGAGATATTTTATGACTTGTTTGTTTTTTATGTTTGTTTTATGACTTTAAGGAAATGTATGAAAAAAAATCTATGAATTTAAGACAAGGAATTATCGTTTACCATAGGCTAGTTTATGCCAACACAACTATGTTAGCATAAACTATCTATATACCTATCTAGGTATATAGATAGTTACATTAGTTATAGATAGTTTCGTTGGATATTACATTGTGAGAGCGTCGTAGTGATGTTTTAAGCTACCGTGAAGTAAAGGTTCGCAACTGGTTCTGAATGTTTTTTTATGGTATCTATCTACCATTAACTTACTATATAGGAAACCCACTTGCTGCTATGCTATTTTAAAAACTTTCTTATAGTTAGAAATTAATTAATTGTATATTAAAATTTAGAAACGCGTTTGAAACAAATTCACGTTATGTATACAAGATAAGACGGGCAGCACTTCTATAGATAACCCCTAATCCATCTCAGCATTGCCCGCACAGAGCCGTTGACATTAATTGATGGTTCGAACAGAGTAGGGTCCACTTCAATTAATGAACTCATCAACTGGCATCAAGTCCTTTTTAGCACCCGGCGAAAAAACGCCACATTATTATTTGTAATCACTAATTTCAGTTGAAATTTAAACACGCGAAAGCAGATTGTATATGTAAAGAAAAAGAAACTTTAGTTGATTAAGTCTGTTTGTGTTATTATTTTACCCATGGAATAGCGGTGTGAAAAGGCAACACAATCAAAGAGCGAACAACGCCATCGTTGTGCAAGGACTACGATGTTCTCTTACCAAATAGGAGATCCACCTGCACCGTTATCAACTATTCCATAAAAATTGTAATCTGTGGTCAGATTGGAGATCGGTTTTGGTTTCATATGGTGAAAGGATTTGTGATTTAAAAAGTTATAACTCTTTATTTTCAGTTGCATGCTATTCAATAACAGGAAAATATCTTAATAAATACTAATTATGTAATGCAGTTTTCTATAATA
Source organism: Delias oraia (assembly GCA_018230265.1). Lineage (NCBI taxonomy): Eukaryota > Metazoa > Arthropoda > Insecta > Lepidoptera > Pieridae > Delias > Delias oraia. Next base: position 2,148 of record DWCF01000843.1, read on the forward strand.
CACAATTATCTATCGCGCGCGAGTGGCACTCAGCTGTCAATGTCATTCAAGTGTCAAACGTATTGCGAACGTTCCCAGCACCTAGCTAAGGTTGGTGGCCTCTTATCACAATGAAATGTCAAGTATGTAACACTTACTATCTCGTGTTACAGCCACTTCATCAGCGCACACTTGGCTCTCTGCCAACGCCCACTCTATTTTCTATACTCTCATTGATTTATGGCAATCCTATAAGTATAATTCTATTATTATACAAAATATAGTAGTAGGAAGGGCATACCGATAACAAACAGATACTACCATATAACCTATCATTTTTTTACCACAGTTAACGTTTATAAAATGTGTATCTGTGGTAAAAATGCTTATGTCATTCGTCGGAAGTAAGGTTATGGAGATAAGACGTTACTCGAGTAATGCTCTACACACGCGAATTACGTTTCGTTATCACAAAAAAAGGTATGGCAAATATTCTTACATAAAAATAAATCAATCAATTTTTTTGTGATGTAATATTACGTCAAATAATTCCCACGTTCTAAGTACTTTGTTGTATTAGATGTCCGCACTGAGTATTTGATAATAGGATAAGAACTCAATACAAAGGAAGGGAATCTCATTAAATGTTATAATGGTCTTAAAAGTTTACATTATAAAGATTTTCCTTCGTTCTTTGACTGACAATTTAATGTTTTTATTACTTAATAAATTACAGATTGTTTTATAAGAATCGACAAGTTAAGTTGTTTGGCTGTAAGTGAAGAAACAACATTTAAAGTTTATTCTTGCGTAACGCTGATTAATCCTTCTATCTCTTCGTATTTATTTCTAAACTTAAGACATTAAAACAAACAACATTACTTTTATCTTAATTTCTAAACGGAATCTAGTGTCAACATCTCTACAGATAACAGTATAGATAAACCTAATGAAAACCTTTTTATTTATGTATTGCTATTTATAAAAAAATTGAATTTATACAAATATATATTGCTTGTAAAAAAATTATGCCCCGGGTGAGGATCGAACTCACGACCTTAAGATTATGAGACTTACGCGCTGCCTACTACGCCACCGAGGCCTGTGACTTCGTTCCTAAAAATACGCATTATTCTATTAAAATACATATACTGCAAAAATATTAAGAGTTATCCTGTCTCATTAGGTGGAAAGCTATGGCATCTGTCCGGCGGAAGATTGCTTTTTATGGGCCATAAAAGGAAAACTGTTTGATCGTCTGTATATTGAAGCAGGCCCAATTAAGGCTTACCGACGTAGCTATAGAAACCCATTACTAATGTATTAAATCCAGCCTTTTAATTGCCTCTGAAAGCTCAAGAATTTCCTGAACAGTCATCATCATCGTGATATTTTTGTACAATTAATTATATCCTGGTCTTTGAATTAATATCTCTTTTGACTTTGAAGATTTTTTACCGAATAGCGGACAACAGAGCAGGTGGGTTTCTTCTATGGTAAGAGATCACAGGCGCCCATGGACAGCCAAGCCAAAGAATTGATTGCGTTGCCGGCTTTTTGAGCCGCTTTAACTGTATAATTTCAAGGGCCTCTGATAGACGATTGCATCAGATATTAGAGTTAGAAATGTTTTCTTTTCCGATGCTTTAATGCTAGTTTAATATGGTTAACGTGAAATAATTCAATCTCTATCAAGATTTACGCTCTAGTCTGCATTATGTTCGGACCTGTTTGAAATGTCTAGAGTCTGTTTAGGATTGCAAATCAGCGTGTTTATGCATTCACATAAATTTTATAAGGGAATAATAAATTAAATATCAATATTATTATAAGATGAATGTTTTATGAAAATCAGGAGCCTAACGAACAGGTGGCTCGCCTAGGATAAACGGCCCTCTGCCCATCAACATTAACAATCCTTGCTGGGCCGCAGTTGCGTTACCGCCCTTGTAGACACACTCTTTGTTTGAAGGGCTCTCTACGCAACGCCACATAGTCAAGCTGATTGGAAAGGATCTGGTCGTCTACGATTAGAACCGCTCTACGCTGAATGCGATCTAGAGGAAGAAGCTAATATGTAGGAGCTCCCGCCCAGAGGTGCGAACAATACTCCACATGAGGCCGAATTAGTGCTTTATAAAGTTGCTACTGACAGCCAGAAGTGACCGCTTACCACTGAGCACTCCTGGCATTTTTGAGACAAGAGAGGGATCAATATAAATTAAAAAGTATCAAACTTGCGAAAGCACGGGCCGAGTTCTATTATCGGTCCTCTTCGGGCTATACCAGGTCCAAGTCAATCACTGCCCTGAATTCACAGAGTACGAACATTCTTTCTTCGCTCGAAGATTCGTCAGTACCGAACAACTAGCTAACGGCACGGATCCCTCGAGGCCTGTGACAACAACTAACTCTCAACCGAAAACAACTTCAGTAGCAAAACAGGAAAAAAGGTTAGATTAATGAATGTACCGTTATGAATAAGCTGTCGTGTTTACAACGCTAAGCGTACTCTCATCTGCGCCCAAAGTGATTAACGCGAAAAATACCGAAGGGCAAAAAAGCTGCAATTATTTGCACAAGGGTTGCAACGCACCACACCCGTGATTCAGAGTTACGAGCGTTTCAATGTGACATTCCATTTTCAAGTCTCCAAACAACACGGATTGCAAAATAAGTTCTAATTTAAATCTAAAGTTTTAATTTCATAGATTCTTTTTATTTCACTGTGTTTCAGAACGAACATTTTTTATTCAATGTAAAAAATAAATCTTATTTAGGTGTAGTCCCTATAGCTCATAATCACTTCAGCCGTAAGACGTCCACTGCTGGACATAGTCCTCCCCCTTGGACTTCCATGAATACCTGTCGGAGGCGACCTGCATCCAGCGTCTTCCGGCGACTCTTATGAGGTCGTCTGTCCACCTTGTGGGTGGACGTCCCACGCTGCATTTGCCGGTCCATGGTCTCCACTCTAACACTTTTATATAGTTCTAACTTTAACACAATTTTAAGCTTGGCCACAGTTAATCAATAATCGTATCCACACATAGCAGAGCACGACGCATACATTCTTACCAAAGAAAACAATATGTATATGATTCACATTAAAAAGATTAAATGACTCTTTATCGTCATTACGTTCTAAAGCATACAAAACATGACATTTAGTACATAGACCATGACAGCTCTAAGTACGACATAGTCACATGTAATACAAATACTAATTGCTTTAGAAATATATTTACCCAGGATAACCATTTAACCCGGAATATAAACTTAAAGAACTGCCCACGAAAGATTATAACGACAAAAGTGAATATTTAACGCAGATATTTTATCTTTTAATATCAGCAATATATTGTTAACAATAAAAAAGTCGTGTGATTTCCTCTATCGGTAAGGATACCTAAGCTATGCTAGTAAAATATGTAAAGCTCTCTTGCCCCGATGCCTTCGGGATGATAAAAAATCACACCGACTCAAGTCGATAATTTGTTCTCGTCAATTTGCAATTCGAGAGACAAATGAAGGTAGACGCACTTGGAATAACTCGCGAGAGCTTTGTACCAAAATATGAATCGCAATGATTTATACTCAGTAGATTCAATTATTATAGGGAAATAATGCTACGGCAGTCGAGGAATTAAAATGATAAAATAGAGGTTTTAATGGTTTAGCGGACAACTGCGCTACTGTCCGCGCATTGATTATGTTGCCGAATTTTTACCGCTTAGGCGGCATTTTTTTAAGGACCTCATTCACTCAGAGAAGCACAGTAAAAACAACGTTTCAAGTACAACTACGTACGTACGTACGTATCGCTTCGGACGAGCCGACCGAATTAGTGCATCAGCATAATAATATGCATCAGCATGGCTCTCCCTAGGGTGCGACAGTATTAAGCAGCGCGGCCACTGTCAAGCCCTTCAAGAGACCGAATGAATTATAATTTAAATTATCATTTTCCGAACCGAGGTTCGAAACCGGTACCTCTCGCTTCATGGTAGACTTTTTAAACCACCTCGCTACGAGGCTCTCAATAAATAGTCTAAGCGTTGTAGGAATGAATACAAAAATAAATGGCAAGTAATAATGTTATGATCAGAGTAACCGCATTGGATAAGTCGTTGCGAGCTCCCCGGGTCAAATGTTATTCATACAATGGGCCCGTAGACCCTTTCTCCTCTTTGTTACACGCCGTGAAGGATTTGCTAGGTTTTACTTTCATTTCATTGGAGACTTTTGTAACGTCCCATTATACTTTATCAATGGAAATCATTAACGATGATAAAGCTTATCGAGTCGACAACAGAACATATGCCGTTCACCGGACATGGGAAAGGGGTGATTAAAGTATCACACATATAATAGACCCAGAATAATCGAGGTCACAAAGCTAAAAAAGCTTTCCCCTACCTCGGGGGAGGGAAAAAATCCAAATTAAACAGTTATGTGCAGGTTTCGTACTAAAAACCGCCGTCAAAATCGTACGCGTGCTTAAATTTACGATGTATATATCTTCCCGTTTCTCGTTATACATTTTCTGATATAAATTTGATAAAAAAAACGCTTCAAAACATAAAGTCTCGCTATTTGCATAAAGTATCCATTTTTCTTAAAGAAATTTGTCACTTTGAAAGCAATTTTCTCGACGGGCACGACTGAAGCGGACTACACTTACGAAGGTCTCGTCCGAAAGAGTTCTTTGTTCACTATCTCCATATTCTGCGCAAATACTCCGAGAACATGCTTACGAGATTACGTATTTGCTTCACTTCTAAAAGGGTTCCGAAGTGTCTTCGGTATAATATCTATCAGTAATATGTTTTCTCACAGGTTGGAGTAAAATTTTATCACGTTATCATTTTTATGGTATACCAGACAACGGAACTGTTGGGTTTCCTATATGGTAAGAGAACTGTGCCGCTCTCGGACAACCGCGCCACAGTCGCCGCTTTGTTGTCGGCTTTTTATGTATCCTCACTCACTCTGCAAAACACAGTACAAGTACCGTTTCACACTAAGTATTCTGTGATCCCGTGGTACCACTTCGGGCCATTTAGTGCATCAGAGTATGCTTCAGCATGGCTGTCCCATATTTTATTAAGACAAAAGTTATAGTAGGGTTGAAATAAGAAAAACTGATAGAAACTTTGTTATTTTTCTCACAAATAGACATCCAAGCATTCCATATTGTAGTGATATACTAACTTCATACGGATAAACAATTTGTTGTTATTTGAACATCAATAATAATTGGTTTAATATATTTTTTGTTATACAGCGGTTAATGAAACCGCAGGTCTTCTCTATGGTAAGAGATCACCGCCGCCCGTACACAACCCCGTCCACCACCATTTGGTTGTGTTGCCGTCTTTTATTGCATTTACGGTACCCTAATTCAATCAGCGAGTACTGTTTCACGCTGGTATTCCGTGAATGGTAAAATAACTCTCACTCGACACTGAACGTCTGCTTGTTACCGCTTTTGTGTTATAAACTGTCTCGACGCAGCTGAGCTGAGAGAATACAAAAGACTCTCGCTCTTTGCGACGCTGAGTTTATATTGCGCAAATTATTCTTTTGCTTAATGTAAAAGTGGATTTTTCTCAAAGTCAAACAGATGCTGGTGTAACAGATTGTCACTGTTACATAAGATATGACTCGTACTTAAATTTAACTGAACTTTTTTTTGTGTTTGTGTATAGGGGTGTTGAAAACCGCAATAATAGTATTATTTATGCCGGGCGAGTCTATTAATATTGTCACACCCGTGGGAGTGACATGCTGAAGAATATGCGGGCTCAATAACTGAGTCGGCTAGTCCGAAGTGATACCACCGGCACACAAAACACTCAGCGTGAAACAAAACTTGTACTGTATTTCGCTGATTGAGTGAGGATATCGGAGGCCCTTTAAAATTAGTTAAAAGTAGGCAATACAGCCAATGCGCGGACTGTCGCGCGTCCATGGGTGGCGGTATTTTTACGCTGAGTATTCTGTGAGCCCGTAGTATCACTTCGCACGAGCCGACTCAATTAGTGCGTCCATATTCTTCAGCATGGCACTCCCACAGGTGTGACAGTATTAATACAATCGCCCGACAACTGTTAAGCCCTTCCTGAGAGCGAATAAATTTAAAAAAAACTTAGCTACAAGGCTCCCAAAGCTTATTAAAATAAACAATAAATTTTACAAAAGAGATTAACGACTCGAAGAATAAATGTAAATGATTGCAAAACGTACATCATATAAATCTAATAATAATATTGCCACAAAACGGCGGTATGAAGTAGTACGTATACTGCTTAGCTGAGTGGGTGGTACCGGGAGCCCATTAAAAGAGCGGCAACTCAACTATAGCGCAGATTAAGGCGCGTGGCAACTAGTGTTGCCCAAATGCAAGGCCAGGACCAAGACCGCCTAATTTTAGCAAGAGCAAGACTGACCGTGAAAGACTTGAGCAAGAACAAGACTAAGTCTGCAAGACTCTTGCTGCAAGACCAAGACCAAGACGACCAAGGGAGCGTCCTAGCAAGATCAACATTAATACCAGCTTAGCTTAGTCTTGCATTTGGGCAACACTATTGGCTACTGTCTATCCTAGTATTTCTTTTTGTTTCGCCTTTCCTTGTAATAATTATCCGATTCTTATTCAATATTAGTTTAGTAATAATGACCGCACCCGAGACAGCTCGTATAATACAGAGGTCTATTATTGGCTAACGAAGTCATACTTAGTATGGGCGCTGGCGTTCGGCCAGATGTGGCAAGTGAGCAGCAAATTAGAAAGCCTCTTAGACATTCTCGAGCCTGCGTTCCCTTGGGGCTTGTACGAAATAAAAGAATCTAGGTGACTGTGACGGGCTTAAATGGGTTATATTTGAATTGTACGAACATCAGACTGCGGTCGCAACTTCGCTTACCATCCAGTTAGATGTACGATAAATTCTTGGCATTTGAATGGGGGGAAGGTACAAAGTATGTTAAGAGAATAATATTTCTTAATTTGAAACTTGGTGCTTAGTGCTGTCGCTGCAGTCTATAAACGAAATATCAGAACGGTTTTCAAGGCTGAGTGATCTTTAAACGTGATTTCGATTTTTATAAGTATTTAATATATTGCCGTATTAAAAACTGTCAACTGATGTCAAATCATGGTTTTGAACGATTATATAGAGCGTGTCTATCACTTAAGAGTCGGCAACGCACCCGTGAGCCAGCTCAGGCTGAGGGCGCTTTTGTGGTATAGTGGACCACGTGCAGGAGCAGGTGGACCTCCCTATATAATAAGAGAAAACCGCGCCACAGCCCGCCCTAGCTATGTTGCCGGCTGTTTACGCCACTTGAGTGGAATTTTTAAGAGCCTACGATGAGGACACTCACTCAGCGAAACCTATTAGAAGTACCGTTTCAAGTACAGCTACTATTTCACGCTGTGTGTTCTGTGAGCCCGTGGTATCACATCGGACGAGCCGGCTCAGTTAGTGCGTCAGCATATGCTTTTATCTCTAAGTCTTTGAATGAGGCGTTCGTAAGTGGCTATGGGCTGCTTTGATTTTGAAATAGATATAACACTGCCAATGCTCCAATAAGGATACGGTAACGTAATCAATTTTCCACTTGCATGAACAATATAGTTAATCTCCTTGATTGCTTGCATAATTACGACGTATTTAGATAATTGCCTAATATCATCAATTACTATTAAAATAATAAATTTTTTCGCCTCGCAGTTAGATCTTATAACTAAAATGGATGATTCGGTATTTGGAAGGAGTGGGGAAGAGTCTTAACATTGTCTTACCCGCGGGAGAGCCATGTTGACGCACTAAATGGGCCAACCTGTCGGAAATGATAGCACGAGCTCACATTAAGCCAGCGTGAAACAACAGTTGTACTGTTTTTCGCCGAGTGAGTGAAGATATCGGACACAATTGAAATTATTCCGCTCAAGCGGTGCCGGCAACACAATTAAAGCACGTATTGTAGCGAGACTGTCTCTGGGCGGTTGTTCTCTTTCCATAGAGGCCCGTCGGCTCCGTTTTATGCCATTAAATCAAAGATTGGGGAGTAAGGTGTGAGCGGCAATTATATCATATCCGGTTCATAGTCAATTTCAGCTGGATGCGTTGGTTTTGTACCATAATTGCAGATGGCGGCGGTCACTATGCATCGCGTAGCTCTGTGCTAAACAACGGATGAGGCTCTGGCGAGCGAACAATGATGGTATAACCATACCAGTAGGCTAGAGCGACCTTGGAATCTTAATAGCTCCTTAAATGTCTGCGGTAAAAGTCAACGGTAAATCACTGCTTCCATTTCCGAAGATAGTTTGCATGGGAGGTTTATTTGCAATCCTGATGCTGACCACGATCCTGAGTGACCAACCAGAGAGAGTAAACAAAGATAATTATCAAAAAATAACGTTTGCATTTACTAATAATGCAAATGGTGAATCGGTTCGAAGCCAATACACCGTGACAATGTGGTTAGGACCGCAGCTTCACGCGTTGACCTGCGGTCTGTTACAAAACGTTTTTTAATTGGTCTATAATTTGAAAATTCTACAGGCTGCGGTTTTATTTATTCACTGTTTTGTCATAGAAATAATGGAACATCTATACTTTTTATTTTAAATAAATCAGAGCAAATAATAATTAAATATTCCATTTGCTAATTAGGATTTTTTATTAAATATTATTAAATTGTGGAGCGGTATCGATAAACATATACAACTGAATTTCATCAGCGAACGTCGTACACAGGATCATTCGTGACGCCTCGATGTTTCTTGTTCTTGTGTCTTTCACCAACGCTCAGTGGAATCAGTTGTCTGAAGATTTAATACGACTTTGGAGTCTTCAAAAAAAGGAACCTAAATATCTTTAAAAGGCCGACAACGCACCCGAAGCCCTGCATGACCTGCAGGTATCCGTGGGCGGAGATCCGCTTATCCTAGGTAAGGTTTCATTGAAAAATATTGGCGCTTGTCATAAAACTTTTTTGATTGATAAGAAAGGATCGTCTGTAAGTTCATCTTATAAATAATAGACTGAAAATAGATAGAGAGGTAAGAACAAGACATTCTTACAATGTTTTCCTACCAAATATAAAATAGAGATTCTAATAAAATGTATTTTCTGCTTAAGGAAAATCACAAAATGACCACTATCGAAATCCAATTATAATTTGATTTAATATTTATATTTCATTTCAATATGTTTTTATTATTCCAAAAAGCGGTATGCGTCACGGCCAATCTGAGCAATTAATGCGTCTGCATATGCTACAGCACGATTCTCCCACACGTATGTTTTACTAAACTCGCCCGGCCACTGTCAACTCCTTACGAAATTAAAATAGTGCTTCATTATACCTCTGCCAGGGATAAAATATCGATAATTAATTTTGAAAATGCCTTGGTTCGTGAACATATGATCATCACTTAATATTCTGTAAGTGACATATTGAGATAAAGCTGAGATTTAAATATTTGCCACGATTCAAATACATCGTAGAACCGGGGCTGTGGGCTGTAATAGTATTATAATATAAATAAATACATAAGGGGCTCACTTGAGCGTCATAAGAACATCTCGTCAGGCCTAAAGACTTTCCTTCATCATCATTATTTCCTTATCCACTCTATCTATTCCTTATTACGACTTAATTTACGTGACGGATAATTTCTTTTGTAAAATACTATATTTTATATTTGTATATCATGACATTGTATTAAATAAATAGTACCAAAATATTATTTACAGAACGACTAAATGATTTTGCACTGAAAAAACAAAAGAATCAATATTGAAAGCCTTCGGGAGTATTGATGATATTTTTAAGTAAGTACAAAGAACTAAAAGTTGCATGTCAATGTCAAACTCTAAATCATCAATGGCACCCGTCAAAGATAAACTAAAGAAAAATTATAAAATAACCTCTAAAGAGGTTTTCTTTGTATTTAAATTCTCGTGCCATAAGGTTTGTTGCCAAACTACTCCGAAACGATGCGACTGATTTCTATTTAATTTTGTGTGCATATTAGATAGGAATAAGAATCAGTTAGCATTTAAACCAAATATAAGGGTAATCCAACCTAATTTAATACGTTTTTTTTATTATAATGCAGCATTTTTTTCAGAAATTTCATCTTTCCAACCCCTAATAACGACATTACTGATACAGTAATTGACATAACATAAAGTTACATAGATATATAGTTAATAGGTTATTACATTTAGTTATAAGATATACTAGAAGACTCAGCAGACGTAAAACACTCCGGTATGCCACCTACTGCGACCAACTTATGTGATATTTCTTAATTATTTCAGCCAATTTTGTAATATTAGTTCTCTATAATGATTTTCTGGGTGATTTGATGGTCCGAACAAAGTCCTCTTAAAATAAATGATAAATTCGATAATTAGTCAAAGATTATGTGAACTTGTAAAAGGAAAATTGTGTCTGAATTCTTGTGGACCTTCAAGAAAAGAGCTTACCTAATTCTTAATATGGTAATATACCCGCGGCTCTGCAAGCCTAGGGATGTCCATGTTTGCCACCATAATCCATAAAAAAGAATGGTTCTTTTACAATAGCTGTCATTAAAAGGAAGCATTATTCCGTTATCAATGACGTCATCGTTCCTTACTGCGATCTCATTGCGTCATCTGTTGTTCACCGTATTTAGTACCTTCGATCGACTGTAGTGATATTAATTATTGCTATATAGATATATTAAATAACTTTACTGGAAAAAACCATATTTTAGTTTTTTTATAGATATATTAAAACTAAGGTTTTTCTTAATAAGAAATGTTTTAATCATAAAAAAGACGTTTTAATCATAAAAAAGACGTTTTAATCATAAAAAAGACGTTTTATTGCTTTCATATCTACTTCGGGATGTGAAAGGAACATCCAAACTACATGTCACTTCGTTCATAGACAGTGACAGTGTAACTAAGTGCGGCTAAGTTCAGATTATGAAATATTAATTTATTTATACAAATATAAGGTATTATATTTTTTTATGAAATAGCGTTATTATACATACATGGTTGGGAACACCGCCGCCATGGACAGCCGCGCCATAGTCGGTGCATTGGTTTAAGAGGCTCCGATACCCACACTCAGCGTATCACAGTAGAAGCACCGTTTCAAATACAACTATCATTCCACGCTGAGTATTCTGTGAGCCTGTGTTATCATTTCGGACGGGACAGCCCAATTAGTGCCTCAGCATATGCTTCAGCATGACTTTTGCTCGGGTGAAAATATTTACTTTTTATTACTTATAAATGAATAAACTTTTTATTTGTAAACAAAGAAACGATATTTTACAATAAATTTTAAATTCTTTACGAATCGTATGTATATACACATAACATAAACGGTATATTAAGAAAGCGTAGCTATTATTTGTAAGAATTTTTAAGTTCCAGGCTTCCTCGTTTCTGTATATTCTCACAAAAGCATTATTATACAGAGCTATTCCATTACACTGTGTTTGTCATATAAATGCACCGCTTATCAGCTCCGTAGTTACGTCGAAACAAGTGAAGTAGCACTCTGCTCTGGCACTCCTATTGAGGTCAGACGCCCTGTTTGTCAGGCGGTTCTTACTTAAATTAAGAAGGGGATACTGGTCTAACATTAATTTATCGACAAACAATTTTTTTTTCGAATTTATTAATCCTTTTTTTATTAAATGATTGACGGATTACTCATTATAGAAAATCGAGGCGATTTAAGAAGTTTCATTTGTATCATCTATATTTTTCGCTGCATAAATGAGTGCTTTTTAAAGCATTTTGTTACACTGTATTTTTGTGGAGCAGTTACAATTAATTAACTAATCTTTTGATCCAATACAACTTACTAACCTTCAAAAGAAGAGTATACCTTTCTCTTCATTATCACCAGCCTATCAAGTCCATTGCTAAGCATAGGCCTCCCCCAAATACGCCCACATATTACGATCTTGAGCGAACACCTTTCTCTTAGACGCCGGCAAAGAAACCAATTCAACTTGGGCTAGAGGTCTTTTTAATCGGTATTTCTAAACTAATACGACATAGGCACCTTTCGCTTAAAAGCCGACAACGCACCCACTGATCGGGCAAGATGATTTCATTGCTTTCACCGCGATGTTTATCGGTCTCGAACTGAGCGTTTTTTAAGACATTTTTTGCCGCGCACCACTACTGTGGAATCAGCTACCAGCAGGAGTATTTCCAAACCATTACGACTTGGGGATCTTCAAGAAGAGAGCGTAATATTCGTTAAATTCCTGCTACGCACTCGTTGCTCTGTAAGGGCTTGGTGTATACATGGGCCTTTTTTTTATAAAAAAATGGGCGGTTGACCGTTTAACCTAAGCGAACCTACAAACCGATTGCCTCACGTTAAAAAATCCAACTATAATCATTTCGCAATAATTGATTATTATTAAATATTTTGTTTGCTGCTTTGACGTAGACGGGTTTCATTCTCAAATGACTTATCAAATTATATATAAATATAAATACATAATGAAATTCATATTTGAATGGAACATAATTGGATTGAATCCTATATTAAGTACGTACAAAGACAGTTTTACCTCCATTTTCCCTACTTTGATGGCAGTATCAATAGCACTTATTAAATTTCCAATATTGCCCTCGACATGAATAAGGTTGTGTTTTTTGTTTGCGTTAATTCGATATGAAATATATAATCCTCGGGACTCTATTAATAGAGTATAAAATGTTGAACAGCCAGTGCAACTTACGCTGTGTTGCACAAAATAAATAATTATACGTTGACTGTGTGCATTGCGAAATCCCAGGCGAAGTGCAAGGTTGTCATTGAATAGATTTCAATATTACGTTAACCGTATTTAACCCAGATAGCAGTGTATAGGGGGCAACGGAGTAGGTTGGTCTCCTCTGTAGTAAGAGATCACTGCCGGCCATGAACAACCGCACCACAATCCGTGCTTAAGTAGTATTACCGGCTTTTTATGCCACTTAAGCATTATAATTTCAAGGTATATCCTCACTCACACAGTGCAACCTCAGCACGTGTAATGTTTCACGCAGATATTCTGTCAGCTCGTGGTATCACTAGACCGAAGATGTTCATGGTACATTTTTAAAACCATTAAGCTACGAGGCTCTCAAAATGTAAATCTATACCATATAAAAATAATATAGATCAATCTTTTACTATGATTCCTGAATAACCAAGTGAAGATGACCGCGTGAACTGCATCCCATCTCCGACGCCATCTTATACGACTAGGTATCTTTAAATAGCTAACTATAAATGTTAATCTTAGAGAATTTGAATGAATGGAGTGATTTCTCCCATTACTGCTTTTAGGTGTAATAATGAGTTAGCGTGGCTAATGGGGGGTAAAAAATATTTGACATGAGGTGCACGTAGGCGTAATTGCGTATCAAATATATGGTCTATATATGGTTCAAAATTTAATAAAATGTATTCAAAAGATAATTTATTAATATATTATGATACGAAAAGTTTTTGTTTTGATAATCTCGTAGCGTAATGGTTTTAAAAGTGTACCATGACGCGAGAAGTATCGGGTTCGAATCCCGGTCCAGAAAATTATAAATTAATTTATAACATTTTATAATTTATAATTTTTTATAATTATCTCTGGAAGGGCTTGACAGTGTCTGGACGAGTGTCTTAATACTATCACACCAGGGGGAGAGCCATGCTGAAGCATATGTGGACGCACTAATTAGGCCGGCTTGACTGAAGTGATACCACGGGCTCACAGAATATTCTGCGTGAAATGTTACTTGTTCTGTGTTTCGCAGAATAAGTAAGGATATCGGAGGGCCTTAAAAATGCCAATTAAGCAGCGTAAAAAGCCGAACGAAAACAGACTATGGCATGGTTGATGATGGGTGGCGGTGTTCTCTTACCATATAGGAGACAAACCTTCTCCGTTGTCCGCCATATAAGAAAAAAAAATATAGTCGCATCAAACATTTTAGTACGGCAGCTAGTTACTAGGTAAATACATTTTAGTACTAGTAAACAGGCATTTGAGGTCGAGCAGCTTTCAAATATGGTATCCTCTCACTATTCCGCATGTAACACGGCTGGTCTGACTGTTGGTAGCGATTGCATTCATTACTGCACATCGTGTTTGTGCAGGGAAAATATCTTTTTTGTAAACCATTTAAAGACGATTCTATTGTTTTTCATAATTATTATTGAACCTTTTTCAACATAAATTCATAATTGCCAGACATTTCTGCGGTTGTTTAAGCCGTGCCAGACGGTACTTTTGAATTTAAATCATATTTTCAAACTATTTTTATTATTTACGTATCTAAGAACCCAGAATAAATTAATCCAAACCGTAATTTGGTTACCATTGCCGGATTCGTGAATGAGTTCAATTAAGGCAACACAATATCACACATGTAATTTATTTTATAATTGAACCATGGAAGTCCGACATAAGCCGCTTCCGATACTCCCCGAGACTATTACCTATAGCATCCAACTGAGGGATGTATAAATTGGGCCGGCTCGTCCGAAGAGAATGCGGGCTCATAGTATACTCAGAGAGAAGCAATATTTCTACTCTGTTACGGGACTAGTGAGGTTATCGGAGACCCTTAAAATGCCACTTATGTGGCGTAAAAAGCCTGCAACACAACCAATGCGTGGACTGTGCGTTGTTGGCCATAGGCGGCGGTGTTTCTTTTCCTGCTCCGTTCTTTGCTATACCATAAAAGAGCGCTGATAAAAGTGTATATCCTCTTAATTGAACGCCATAACCTCACCTAATTAATATTCCTGGCAGAGTTCGCGTGTTCCCCGACCCTTTACGGCTTCTCAAGATTGATTAACGACTCTGATGGACGAAGGGTTTTGAGGCGCTGTGTTATTATTGTCGCTCGATTTTGGAGGCTATCCTTGTTGACAAGGTAAAGAATATATATGGCATAGAGCATTAATGATACAAATGGCTCTTGAAATTAATCTTTTGATGCTAATACAACTAAAGGTAAAAATAAAAACCTATAAAAAAGCTGTCAACATTTACACAAAGATGTCATATTTACAACCAATGCGTGGAGTGTGGCGCGGTTGTCCATGTGCGATCGTGTTCTCTTACCATATAGGAGATCCACCTGCTTGTTGTTCACTACAGCATAAACAAAAAAATATATTGCGTGTGAAAAACGAAGAATAATTATTGGTAGTGCGCCGTCATACTGAACAGCCAGACTTCTGAGTCGACAGAGAATTTGTAGCACAATAGAGTGAAAAATTGTAGATTAATAAAAATAGGGTAATGTTGTTACATTTTTAATTAATTACTATTATAATTACTAAAGAAATTATAAAAAAGTTGCATTAAATAATTTTTAATCTATTCAGTTTAGTAGTAATACTGGAGCGAATACAACCTTTTACGAAATGTAAGTATTTATGATTTATGAAATTCCCTCTTACGAGAGTATCTGTGGAACTCGATAGTCCGGAATGAAACACTCGAACTAAAACCTCATGGCACCAGCTGGCAGAACTTCCACCAGGTTCAGTGTCCTCTTGGACCTTTTTACCCAAGTAAGAGCATTAGTCATTCAACCAAAGAAGTTTAAGACACGAGGTGTATTCTGGACATCTTACGCATTGAGACATACATATAAACCATATTCTAGTCTCTACACAGCACGAGATTGGGTTACGAAATATCTGTCAGACACAGCCTTCGTGCCGGCGCACCTACTTTAAGAAACTTTGTCTTCACACCTCATTTTTCAGATTCTTGCCAGGTAAATACTAAGCCATTCCAAAGACTGAATAAAATTCCTAATTATTTACCTAAAATTTTACATTTGGACCGGAGTTTGAACCCAATATGCCTCGCTCCATGATAGTTTTATAAGCTACGAGTCAAAATGTGTAACAAGCACTAGCAAGCGTTGCACAAACGTTATTGTATACACGTACAAGTCTTAGCAAACGCGTAAACCATAAATCGTGTTTCAAGTGAAGCGTACGTAGGATATATGTAACGTCTTTGTTGTTATATGCACGCTGAAATGCTGCTAAATTATTCACCGCTCTGAAGCTCTCGCTTTCAATTAAACATCTAAGCCGCCATATTGCATCATTATATTCACGCCTTTCACGTACTCAGCCGTTCCAAAGAAATATGGCCGGTCGGGGATACTCCATCTTGCGAATGGGGCTTTATCAAAGGAAATCCTCTTCTGCCACACTTCTAATTGATACACCGCGCCTATTGCTCCTAAATATAACCCAAGCCTCCACGATTAACTTTTACACTTCCTTTACATTTTACACGAGCACTGTATTACTTTGTACTGTTATTGTGAGACAACAATTACAACAATCAAATACAACTATTACAAAAATCCGCGAGAGGGCCATGCTGAAGCATATGCTGACGCACAAATTGGGCCGGCTCGTCCGAAGTTATACCACGGGCTCACAGAATACTCTGCGTGAAACGGTACTTGTACTGTATTTCTCAGAGTGAGTAAAGATATCAGAGGCCTTTAAAAAGTGTCGCTTAAGCGGCGCAAAAAGCCGGCAACACTACCAATGCGCGGACTCTGGCGCGGTTGTTCTTGGTCGGCGGTGTTCTCTTACCATATTGGAGACCTACCTGCTCCGTTGTCCGCTATACTATAAAGAAAATCGTCTTCTAAGGTCTACTAACAATATAAAAATAGACAATAAGAATATTTTGAGTTGGTTTATGTAATATTAAAAAAACTTGTTATTACAATATTTACACTATGTAATAAAATATATTAAATTATAAAACTTTATGTAGATAGAAGTCGAATCACGTATCTCGCTTCGTGGTGGACTTATATGATCACTTAGCTAAGACGCTTTTAAAAGACTAAACTACACGAAAAACACTGTATGTTACTTTTTTACATCATATTAGCCCCGAGATAATTTCATTGTGCCTGTATTCTCACTCACTCAGAAAAACATTCTATCCTAATAAATATTATTCTGTTTTGACTTAAGATTAAGGAAAATATCCAAGTATTGACAAAACCATTGACAGTTATCTTGATATAAATGTTCGCTTCCGATATTAAATTATTTATTTCTTATTAAAGTTGTTATTATAAAATACCGGTTGGCCATGGTCGGCGGTGTTCTCTTACCATATAGGAAATCCACCTGCTCCATTGTCCACTATACCATAAAAAGTATCTTAAGGTTATCTTTTGGAACCGATGATTCAAGCAATACAATATAAGCTTGTAAGCTACTGTAAATTTAGGGGTTAGAGCCCCTAAAGTAATTTATAATTTCATCACACTTTTGCTTAACAGAATTGCTAATTTGCTATAAAATAAAAAATAATAAAACAGATTTTTTTTCATAAAAATACGGTTTAATAAATACAAGATGGACACTCACCGTTCTTCTGTCCATAGTAGCCAGCGCCTGACGATGCTCCGCTGCCCGTGGAAGAGGCTTGCTGGGGACGGCCTTCATCATCCCCCTCCAGTGGCAAAGCTGTCGACTCCATCATCACACAATCATCACTACACTACACTTTCATAACTTTCACAACCTGTTAATAGGTAACCTGAAATAAAAAAAAATAATTGGAGATAATAAAGCTTACTAAATAGAATTTTTTATTTCAATTGGCTTTATTAATAAAAATATTATAGATCCTACAAATAATTGCACGTTAATATCGCTTCCTGAATTTCCCGCGTCTTAGTTTTTTATACGTTCAGTTTGGCTGGCTATGTCGAATAGATAAATTTATAAAGTATGTGAAGGCATATTTGTAAACGTTTTGTTTTTTAACTAGTTTAGTAAATGCTCCTCTATTATAAAAATAAATTTCGCTAGAAAATACGATGCTAGCCCGAATACAACATAACCCTTCACATAGAGCTTTCGATGTACATAATTCAGTTAGCTGCAAAGCATTAGATGGTAGCCGAAGCGAACAAAACACTTAGTCGTACATGCTACACATCCCTTCATACTACACTACTGTTTGTAAACTGCGAACGGATGGAGAACTTCTCTGTAAGAGGTACAATAATGCTTCATTTTCTATGAATTAAAATATTTATACATAAAAGAAAATCGTGTTCATTATATTATTTATAACTCAAGAACGGCTGAACTGATTTGGCCGAAAATTGGTGGGTTGGCTTAGAACCAAGAGAAAGATATAGGTTTTTTATTCAAATCCAATTTTTTTTAAAAATGTATCTGTTTATCGAATTACCCACGGCTCTTCAAGGGGTGACTTCGTCCATGAGCGATGGATCTCAGGTGAGGCTTCTGCTTATTTGCCATGGTTTTAATAAAAAATAAAAGGATAAAATAATAACATTGTTGGGTATAAAAAAATAAATGACTGATTCTTAGACCCAGTTGATACGCAAACTAAAATTAAAAATAAAATTATTCCAGTCGTTTCAGAACAGTATAATGCCGACAAATAGAACTACACGGAAAGTTATCTATTAAAATCTGTCCAAAGGAATAGGCAGGTGGATGGCCCATCCATAAGACGGCCGCCTCGTGCCAAATAGTCGACTCCTTAATGACCGAGTTTCATTTAATGAACACCGAACGTTGATACATCAAATCTCTTACAAGCCGATGTAGTGGGCGGGCTACGAACAAATATCCTAATATTAATACCTTCTTTCTTTTTCCTTCAAGAAAAGAGCGCACCTGTTGCTTAAAGGCTGGCAACATACACGCGGCTCTGCAAGGTCTAGGGTGTCCATGGGCGGAGGACAATTTACCCTCACTGATACCTCACCGAATACTCAGCGTACAGCGGTACTGTTTCGCTGAGCAAGTGAGGATATCGGAGGCCCTTGAAATTATGACCTTTAAGCGGCGTAAAACATCGCAACACATCTGAAAGTGACGCATCTCTTACTATAGGAGAGCCACCAAGTCTATTGTTCCCTATACAACAAAATGTGTATAAATATTAAGTCGACGCTACGACTAGAACGACCCGTCACGCTTGCTCAGCCGATAATATTACAAAATTAGGTAGTCACGATATATGAAAATTAGGCTCAGAGTTGCCAAAACGAAGGCAATAAGGGCTCGGGTTGTATTTTAAGAGCAAATTATAGTACAATACGCATTAGGCTGGTTCCACGATAGCGTACGAACCGCGCCTAGCTGACCCTAGCGTTTTCTAACTGCAACATAGCCCGGGTAAAATTTTGTTTCATGGTTATAATTTGTATCTCCATTTGATTTTTGTTTATACACTTCCTAGATTCTCTGTCATAATTTATGTTGTGGCGGTCATCGTCCCATTCTATGACATCATAAGCTTATGATGCAATCTGTAACCCTCATCATCATCATTTCAGCCGTAAGACATCCACTGCTGGACATAGACCTCAATGTACCTTGAACTTCCATGTATTCATGGAGGTTCTGCATCCAGCCTAAAGAAGATTATCTATTATTATTATTTTAAGATTATATTGAAGTTGCTGTAACCATAATATGTAATCATTTGATTTATAATAAAACAGGAATTTCCAAATTAATGGCGTCCAATATAAATACAGAAAGAAATAAAGTATTTGTTAGGAAACGCGGACACTACAATTATTCTCGTTTACACATTTCGTGCATAACAAGCCTAAATTCAAGCTAACAATACCCGCGAACTATGATATTTATTCAGAGCGAGAGATTATGCACGGTTTGGGCATACGTAAAATTGTATTAGTTATAATTACTATGGCATGCCATTGTTATGAAAGGAGGTAATAAACTTGTACCAAGTTAATTCAATCTCTGTATTAGGATAGAATAGTTTGATTTTCCTTTTTATATGGTATAGCGGACAACAGGGCAGGTGGATGTCGTATATCGAAAGAGATCACCGCCGCCCATGGACAACCGCGCCTCGGCCTCTCAGGTGTTATCAACTTTTTGCGCCACTTCAGCGGCATTTTAAAGGGCCTCCGATATGCTCAGTCACTCCATGAAACATAATAGAAGCACCGTTTCCAGTACCACTACCATTTCACACTGAATATTCTGTGAGCCAGTATCCTCCGGACGAGCTGGCCCAATTACTGCGTCAACATATTTTTCATCTTGGCGTTCCCACGCGTGCGACAGTATCAAGATACTCGCCCGGCCACTGTCAAACTCTTATAGAAAACGAATAAGTTATAAATTAAATTAAAATTGTCCGGACCCGTTTTCGAACGCGATACTTCTCGCTTCATGGTAAGACTTATTTCCACTTAGCTACGAAGCTCTCATCATGATTTGAAGATAATTTGAATTTTTGTACGAGAAACCTTAAAATGATTTCTTCTAAAAGCCATACCCCTCGCTTCGTTGTGGGCTTATAAAACCACTTAACTAAGAGGCTCTCTAATCACCACTAAGTGATAAGGGAGGTCTTTCTTTTGAACAGAGCTTCTACTACTTACCCCTATCAATAAATAGTGATAATTAGGTTTTCCACGGGGCAGAACAATGCTAACTAGTTCCATTAAAAAAAATATTATAAGCACAACTAAATAAACCCTAGTTTTATCGGGTACTAGATTCCGTCGGCCTACGCAAAAATGAAATGTCACGTTGCAATAAACCGTGGCGATGCGTATCTTCGACGGCCATCGTTCAGCGGTGGCACTTGGACGTCAAGAGCTGGCCTCCCGCCAAAAGTTATTATTTAGCGGGCGAATCTTTATTTTCGTTAAGGCGGGAATAGATTTCCGCTCATTTGGTCTAGAAACATGCGTCTGCGACATTTTTTTAGGCATAATGACAATCTTAATTATTTATTAAAATTATTTGTATGCTCTCTACAGCTAATAACAAAAAGAATCTGTTTTACCTGTGGGAGAGCCACGCTGACGCACTAATTGGTCTGGCTTTTCTGAAATTATTCCACCGGTTCACAGAATACTCAACAAGAAACAGTACTTGTGATGTGATTCGCTAAGTGAGGATATCGTAGTTTCTTCAAATTATGCTTAACCGACGTAAAGATTCGAAAACACAACCAAAGCGCTAACTGAGCAGCGGTTGTCCATGGGCGGTGGTAGTCTCTTACCATATAGGAGACCCTCAGTTGTCAGTTATTCGTTTTAGTTTGTCATTAATCAATACTGCGTCTGTGGTACCTATCACGCCAGTCATGTTATAAGTTTGACATATCTGTTTACGACAGATGACAGTAGGGTTAAGTTAATGTTAAATAATCAATTATGATTCTCAAAGAACTTGGATATTTGATGTTTATATAATACGGTAATTTTATAATAAACTCTAATAATGAAATAAGCTACTTTATCCGCCTTTAATGCCAAAATTATTATCCACAATTTCATATAAAATGACAAATTTCGATTGAAAGGTGACTTTCATACAACAAAATTTTACCAAATTTAATTACACTTTATGAAGACATATTAAATCCATTGTTATAATATTCTCATTTGTAGTAAACATGTCAGTTTAATATTTATACAAACGACTTATTTGTGTAAAATTTGATTAACTTTTTAGCGAATAAAAATGCGAATCTATCCCTAAAAAGCCGATAACGCACCGTTGTCCAACGCGGGCTACGTTTATCTATGTGCGGAAGTTGTTCTTCTAGGTGAGGCTTCTGCTCTTTTACTAATTTTTGTAAAAAATAATAGCCTTAAACTTTAGTAGAAAGATTCACTGGCAAGATTATTTCTTCCATATTTATTTATTTATAAACGGTGGGCGTCCTTGGGGGAGGCCTATGTCCAGAAGTGGACTTGATAGGCTGCTGCTGATGATGATGATGATGATTAATTTATATTCCAAGCTTTTAAACGCACGAATCGCTTCTTAAAGATTGTATATGCATTACATTATTTCAATACTGAATTCTTATGAAAAAGATATATCCGATATTAATTTGAGTTTTTTGACTATTGTCAATTTGGTGGGCGGTATGTTTTCATAAAAAATTGACAAATATTATAACAAATCTAAAATATATTGATAAAAAACATTTATGTAGACATAGTATCAGTGACGCCCCGTTCTTGTAATATTCTAAGCTTTTCATATCCAAGGTTGTCTGTAGACAAAAAACCTCTTGTTCAAAGACCGTCTACAGATTCTACATAAGCAGAAAAAGGTCGCCATGGTAACGGATTCGAGACACTTAACAGATTATACAAGTAATACTTAAGGTATTTAATTGTAATATTTATACATGTAAATCTTTTATGTTTAGGCTGAAGGTCCTGAAGCAACAATAAATAAATTAAAAAAATATTATTTTAATTCATTTTCAAAAAAAAATTTCATCTTATTCATTTATTATCCATCTGTTACCTATACATGCTTATATTGTGTTCTCTCTAAATTTTTGTCTTTGGTTAAAATGTTGGCTCATGGTTATAAGTTTTCTCTGCCGATCTATTTAAATATCATAATACTGGCAAGACTGTGGTTACTATTCACAAAATCTAAAAAAAAACAGCTATACAAACATTAAAAAAAACAATTAAAATTGATTATTTTAATTTATGTGGTCAAGTAATACCTTCTCCTTGCTGTCCCTTTTTTTAAATTGGTTATTATATTGTAATGTCTTGTTTTGTATTGGCGATACAATTTTTTGTTTTATTATATTTGCGTGTTTATGATAGGCGCTGTGCAACGGCCGAGAGCCACTTGGGGAAGGATATACAGCCAAGAGCCTCCAGCCCTTTTTAAACTTACCTGTATCCTTATTTTTATTTTCGATTTATTTAATTATATAACTTTATTTGTTTGAAATACGCATACAACATATTTTGCAAGAATACTTCTTTGGATGCTCAAATCAATATTTTTATTTAAATAATAATCTCACTATAAAAATTACACTTACTTAAATAATCATATAGTTTACTCTTAAATAATCTTGAGTTTTAACTCTTTAAAGTTTTTATTATATTATGTTATGTTTTGTCCAGCAGTGGACGTGTTACGGCTGAATTGGTGATGATTGATTTTGAAATCCTCCTAGCAAAGTGGTTTAAATTACTAGCAGATGTGATATGCAGCTTTTATTATAGTTGTATTAGTAAGTTTTAAATAAATTAGCGATTTGTATCTTAGAGTTGTCTCTCGAAATCTTAAAAACTATTTTCTATGTATAATATTTATCAATTGTTTTATCTATTTCCAAATATTACAAAATATACATAGAACCAAATTTGCCGCAGCTTCTATAATCCACGTATCACTTTGTCTGAAACATAACTTAAGCTATAGATATAAAACCTATACATATTAATTTGAAATGTATTTATTAATTTATATTAATTTGAAACAGATGCCACCATACCTCGTACACGATTCTGGAACAAATTCACCTAATTTCACTAGACAAAAGCAACAAAACGTTTCATAGGTAGTAAATCGCTCGTCTTCATAGTTACAGATGTAGTAAGAGCCACCTTCTGGCCGCATTCCAAATGTTTTATGAGTATTAGATGAGATTTGCTTCAGATCATTTCTCATAAATACTGTGCACGAATAAAAATTCATGCTTGAATCTGTACACTCTTGGCGTCTAGCCATTCGCGTATTCAATTATATTGAAGGCATCTTCACAATAAATTTGAAATTTGTATTCAAAAGTACGAGATTTTACTATAATTGTTGGCTTGTATTAAAAATAGATTATGATTATTATGAAATGATATGACTCAAACTCGGGACACGTGATAAGAGAAGAAAATAATAAATGGACGAGACAAGATATAGAATGGTACCTACGGAATAGTAAAAGAAAAAGAGATAGACAAACACTAAGTTGGGAAAACGACATAAGAAAATTGTTGGTCCTATGTGGATACCAATGCAAAATGCAGAAACAATTGGGAAGCTTTTAACTATGCCTTTGTCTGTGAAAGACAAGCTGGAGAACGAAATCCGGATACCGATACATATTCCTTACATTATTAGATAGTAATTTTCTTAGATGAGAGTGTAATGAAAATAGATCAAACCCTATAATATATCCAGCAATAAAGGTATTTTATTTTTTATTATTATATTTGAGAGCCTCGTAGCTAAGTGGTTTTATAAGTCTACCATTAAGCGAGAGGTTTAACCCGTGGGAGAGCCACGCTGGAGGATATGCGGACACACTCATTGGGCCGGCTCGTCCCAAGTGATACCACGGCTTCACAGAATACTCAATGTGAAATGGTACTTGAACTGTGTTTCGCTGAGTGTGTGTGGATAGCGGAATCCCTTAAAAGTGCCGCTTAAGCGGCGTAAAAAGCCGGCAACACAACGAAACCGTAGACTGTGGCGCTATTGTCCGTGGGCGGCGGTGTTCCCTTACCATATAGGAGATCCGCCTGCTCTGTTGTCCGCTATAATATAATAAAAGGTACATATTTCGTTCGAATCCCGGTGCGGACAATTATAATTTATTCAGTCTCGGAAAGGGCTTATATAAGAGACCCAGCTGCTACGTTATCCACTGTACCTTAACAATACATTCCGCCCGTGGGCAAATACAGCCCCTGCTTCGCCGCGATTGCTTTGCGGATGAGATGGAAATGCCTCAGCAAATATGCAGCTGATAATACAGTGAGTTTGTTCTCGGATCTGAGCGTGCTCCTAAACAGTTTGCAACTTCGGTTATTAAGACATTCCTAAACCTAAGTGAAATAAAGACATTTACAAAAACTAAATGCCGTACGTCTCTATGTTCGTGGTCTCGCCGCCGGCCCTGTCCTTGTAGTTAATGATAGCTCTGATATATTACCGAATCTCGAAGGAAACAACACTGACCGATAGCTAATTATCTTCTACAAGCCTGTTTTGTACAAAATACATCATATATCTAAAGTTCTGCTGGCGCAGTGATCATTGCGATATTTATGATATTTTTTGTGTTAATTGGGTAGACCCGTGATAGAGCCATGCTTAAGCATATGCGAACGTTCTGCTTTAGTCGGTTCGCTCGAAGTGATAGTGATACCACGGACTCACGGAATATTAAGCATGAAATGGTAGTTTCACTTGAACTTTAATAAATCATAAGGAAGAGCAACGTTTGCCGGAGTCAGTCGGTTAATTTATCGTCGTATATGTCGATTAACTTATCTTAGAGGACTCTCTACTTACATTAAAAAAATTATATACTTTTTAAACTGTTTTGTTTTTGGTTATCAAACCAGATAGCAAAGGCGCACAGGACCACTTCGCAACGAGGCTCTTAAAACACTATAAGACCTAAATAATGTTTTCCAACAAATTCTAAGAAAACTTTCAATGTATATTTTAGAATAATACGTCACCGAGCACTTTTGGCTTCGCTATTTTCCGACGCGGAGCGACGGCACTATTTTGCATACTTTGCAAGTTTACAAAACACATTGACAAAGCAACGTACGCCTTATCCCACAACGTATAAGGTATGGTATCAAATATCTCATGACCCGATATCCATCCGGATATAAAGGATATTTTCTACCCGGCTTCACCCAGAAGTTATCTAGCATATTGATAGGATTTAAAATGGATATAATGTTATTATGAGGGCCATGTGAGATTTAGGAAATTGAAATCAAGTGTTTTAGACGTGTTCCGCTGGTCTACCCACTTACAAATTGTATTCGGTCCGATGTGGATACATTTTATTATACTCTGGGTAAAACGTTTTACTTAATTTGTTTCTTTTTTCGTCGCGGCATTTCAATTACAAAGTGATATTACCAAGCGGAAAAATATTAAAGAAGTATAAATGATTAAAAATTGTGTCTTTATGAAATATATGATTGAGAGATATATTCGTATTACATTTTAAGAACCCCGTAACGGTCTTTGTAAACTACCATAATAAGTTGAAAAATTATTATATATAATTAAATTTCTCATTATTTCTGTCTTTGATAGTGGCTGTATGAGTGTCTTAACACTGTCTTATCCGTGGGACAGCTATGCTAAAGCATACGCTGATGCATTAATAGTCACTTTGCCCGGAATGATGTCAGGCGTCTACAAAGTTCCAGCGTGAAACAGTACTTGTAATGTTTCGGTGAGCGAGTGAAGATACGAAGGACCACATTGATGCATTAAACGGGTCACTTCGTCCGGAATGACACTACGGGCTCGAAGAACATCAGCATGAAACTAAACTTGTACTGTTTCGCTGAATGAATGAAGATATCGGAGGCCCTCTAAAGCGACATCAAAAGGCGGCAACACATTCCAAGCACGGATTGTCGAAAGTTTGACTATGAAGTCACAATTAACGTATGAACGTTGCATTGCCGGTTAGATAATAGAAAAAGGAATTAAAGCAAAATCAAGTTAGACGTCTCATTCCGTAATCATATCAGTCCATTGAAGAAAAACAGCTGACACATTAATTTAATTAATAAACGAATTCCATTTTGTTTGTTGGCAACAATAAATCTAATTAACTTTGGCAAAATTGTAAGTCGTTTTCTTTATATTACTTTCGTTCTTTTGTCCCATTCACTCAACCGAATGGTGAATAACGAACGAATAAGTTTGTTGGACAATTCAGTTTTGGAAATTTTGTTGAATGATGGAAATTTTCTAACATTTTAAGTAATAATTATTTCCATAGAAAATTATTTAAGTAGATATATATATAGTAATCTTGTTTGCAGGCAGTTGAGAGATTATTAATTATCAAATCTTTATTTCTCACTGAAACGAACCGGTGGAATTACTCCTTGGTATTGTATGGTATATATGTATAGGTTGTAGAGATGTTGGTTCGGTCTGTATCTTCTATTTCATTTATCACGAAAAATGTTCAGTGGAGCTGTTTTGATTAATACTAGTAACTGAATTTCATCATCAAACATTGAAGCAGAATACAAAGTTTCATCTTGATGGAAGATGATTTTTAAAATATATCTAAAATATAAAAAACCCAATGAACGCAAATGCGCATATTTATTTATTTATTTTATTTTTAAATGTTAATCAGTTAAGTAAATGTATTAACCGAAAATTTCATAGAGTTGTAATCCCTGCGTTTCGCTCGCAGAAGGGGAATGAATCCAATAAAATTGTCGGCTTCACAGACAATCTTTTAATTCAATGAAGCCATTGTCCCATATATCAGAAAGACATAAAACTTCAGCGGCGTCTCCGTCCAGATTGAAACTCGATTGGATCTTAAAACGTTCGCTCGAATGGAGATGGCTGAAACAAGCGGCGGAAGTCCATTGAGTTTGCATTTTTGAAATTGGAATCCGCTTTTGACTTCGCTTCCTGTTTGCACCTGGTTGATATTGTTCCATGAAATCTTGCTACGTGAATATTTGATTGTAAGATTTTGTTTTGATGCTAGCTTACATCTCAGGTTATATCCAAATAAAGCCTACCTTTTGTAAAGTACATAGATGATGAGTAATGGTTTTAGTATATTCGTTCTTCTGGTTTTAGTCTCCAAGGGTTTCCTATACGCTCATAATTAGATAGAGTAGATATCTTGGCTGTACCTACGTTGGTATACATGGCTGGGCCGGGTGACGTCTGCGGTGTTCTTTATAAATCGTTTTAGCGAGAAATAAAGTTTTGGCGGGGAGTTAATAAATTCTCTAGCATAGTAGGCGATATAGAGATGTTTTCCTTTCAATGTCGCTCCGATGAAGATAGATTTATGTGTTTAGGTACATTAACATTAGAAGATGAAGCTGCTAGCGTACAAAATATTATTTCATCACGAAAACATAGTAGTTATGTAATACTAATCGCACACCCCGGCCTCGCACGGATTTTAATAATTAAAGTAACCTTCTTGTTAAGTAATTTTACAACTTGGAATATATTATTGGCGTTTAGTAAAGATCCCAATTTTTTAAGTACATAATTATTTGTTCCGCAAAGTTGCAGCACATAGTTTTGTTCTATAATCAGTGGTTATTGTACTACAAGCGATGTAATGATTCATTTTCGAGTAATTTTTATAACACCTTGGGTTACAATATTGGATTTTTAGTAAGAATCCTTATTTCTTTTTTGAAAATTTAAATTGCCTACAGTTTTTCTCTATAAAGTGACTACCAACATTGAAATAATTTTTCAAATCGGGCCAGAGGTTCCAGAGATTAACGCTTTCAAACAAACAAACTCTCCAGCTTTATAATATTAGTATGAATACAATTGGAGTAAAAGTTACAGCAAGTCAGACCAATGGTTCTGTCGATATTTCTTTGACATTTAGCGAAGATTAGCATCTGACCTTTGGACTTCCGAAGTTTATATTAACTCTCCGAAATTTGGTCTTCATCATTATTAAATGTTCTGTTATATATGCAGCTAGAATTTGATTAGATAAATCTCTGTCTGTTTCACTTGTACAGGTGAGTTGCTACGCTTAAAAAATACTTATTTTCTTTTACCCGTTATAAATATTTCGTTACTTGAAATAAAATCTTAGATTTTCTATCACACTCTCGCTGCAGTGCTTTCGTTGTTGCAAAAACGAGACAGAATAATTTAATACATTTTTTTGTTGAATTTATGTGTTCGTAAAGTTAGACTAAGTGGCGTTTTAAGTAAATATGGGATCATGTATTGCCGGCAAAGCATTGGTTAGGGGTAGATCGAGGACCGATTTTATTATGATTTGATTTACGATATATTTGATTTGTTCCTGAAATTAGTGCGTTTAGCTCTTCAAGGATATATCCTTAGATTTATTTTAAACCTTATAAGGTTTAAAATAAATCTAAATATTATTTTATAGTGATTTAGTGGACTTCTACCAACCCCCAGCGTTTGCTTTTGGGGACAGAAGCGCTCTTTTAAATGGCATATTTGTATTCTATAGCATGCTAGTTCAATTTTTCTTTTGCATAAAATTAGATAGAATCTATATCTATAAAAATTATTAAAATCAGATCTTTTAAAACTTTGTGTCCCGTTTTAGCAACAACAAAGGCACGCCAGCGAGAGGGTTAGAGAAAATATAGAAGGTTCCAAGTAAAGCAGCGCTTATAAGTGAGGTGTATGGCTGTTAAGCACCTACGCTTGCCCTATTACGGCGTGGGCGTCGAGTGGAGATCAAAGGTAGGAAAACCAATTTTCACTTTTATGATTTACCTATTGTGGCTTAAGAAGTGGTTTGGCTTTCAGCGGCTGAGTATTGGCGGTGAATTCAATACAAATTATTGGACTTGAAGCTTTTGGGAGCTTTTATTCGAATTTTTAAGTTTTTATTAATGTTTTTTTTCGCAGTAGATATATAGATACAAAAAATAATTGTCCCACAAACATATGTACTACATGAAAGATATATATAGAATATGTATTTATTTATAAAAAATATTTGAGTTGAGCTGTCTTGGGTTGAATGCCTACTGCGATCGGGCCTCATGGATACATATGGGTTTGGGTACATCAGACCTTTAGTCTACCCCTCTGATTACAAAGGGGATTTGATGATGAGACCATCGTATAGCTGGCTGGCGCAGTGAGGTTGGTAATAATTATTGGGATTTGTTAAGGAAAATAATTCATTCCAATTTTTAGTATGGACTGTGACATTTATATTGGATTATCTTTACCCTATAAAGTATTAAATTTATAAGAAATAAATACAATATATAATACCCATTAATAATAAACTGAACAATGACTTCATAAATATTTACATACAATTTCAAAAGTGTATCGTCATTTCAATATAAAGTATTTTTGAGAATTAATCGACATTTTATTTTCAAACTATTCCTAGACAATTAGTCCAATATATAGGCTATTTCAGACCTTGCATAAACCATATAATGGATCATGTATAAATATAATCTCCGTGAGAGAATCGCGCTGAAGCAAATATTGACGCACTACTCGGGTCGACTTTTATTAATACCATACTACGCGTGAAATACTTGTACTGCATTTAGTAGTGAGTTAGGATACCAGAGGGTCAAAAATCTATACAGCTTGAGTTGCATCAAAGTGGCAACGCAAAGCCCCGATTGAACGCGTTTAATAGCCGGCAATGTTCTCTTAGCAATTTTTAACCTATTTCTTCCTAGAAATTCTAGGACAGTTTTCACTGTCCTCTTAATAAAATATACAGCACAAAAATTCGGATTAGGTATTTTTTATTTATTTTAGTTACTTATGTATGATCCAGAGATGACACCTCATACTCGCGAAGCCCCGGCGTTCCGCGGAGCACAGTTTGGAAAACACTGTTACTTTTCTAACAGCACATTGTTTGAAGGACTTTTGTTTCTCTTTGACGCGGGGTTGCCACGACAACGCTGTTCGTTACGAATTCGGTTCAACGGTTACCGCCGCCAATAACTTCCAAGCATTCCAAGTTCGGCCTTTCTCTAAATAGATAGCGATGGAATAAAATTGTAATTTGTTCCCTTCGTTTCGTTTGATCTCGCGCCTCAACGAGCACGCGAGGATTCGTCTCTAATTAAAATCTGTAAAACTCCACAATTAAAACTGCAACTTGGAGTAAATAAATTATTTCAAGCAAAGACCACTTAACAGCGATGATCCTTTAAAAGCACTTTACGCCTCAATGGGACTTAGTTTTTATAATATAGCGAAGAAAACGGAGGCTCAGCAAAGCACCCGCGACCTAACAAGGGTTGAGTTGTCCACGGGCGGAGGAACTCTAGTCCTAGCCTCTTGTCGTTTGCCTCCAGATCATCGGAACTTTCGTTGTGTTGCTGGTATTTTACGCCACTTATGGAGGCTCTTGCAATTATACCGTTAAAGTGGCATAAAAAGTCGGCAACACAATTTATAAGCAAAAGAGATTAAGTCCTTGTTTGAACTAAAATTGATTAAGTCCTTGTAGGCTCATCAGAGTTTGCTGGCCTCTACCACACTGACGCATCATTTGTCAAAATCGATTGAGTAGTCATTACGAGATTTGGAAATGTTCGTTCAAACAAGTGTACTTCAGAGCTTAGATGTTATTATATTATCTCTTTGTATGACACGCATTTCAAAGTGCTGGTTTTTATGGTTTAGCGGAGTGTTTCCCAGCCTGTGGTCCACAGAGCCCGGACGCTCGTGGGTAACTATCTGTATGAGGATCCGCGGTGTTTCATCTCTGGACCATACACAAATGCTAATTATAACTAACATAAACATCTAATATGATATTTTTGCTGTTTATTTTATTAGAGGTCCATGAAAACTGTCCCTGAATCCCTAAGGATCCGTGGCTGAAATAGGTTAGGAATCACTGGTTTAGCGGGCAGCGGGCGTTGGATCTCCATTCGGTAAGAGATAACCGGCGCCCAAGGACAATTATATTATACGCGCCGTATTGCTGGCTTTTTACGACGCTCTAACGGTGTAATTTCAAGGATCTCCCATATTTTACTGGTATTCTGTAAGCCCTTATCACTTTGGACGAGCCGGCTCAATTAGTGCGTCCGCATATGCTTCAGCATTGCTCTTCTACCGATGGTTTAAAATGAAGTAGGAATGTTATTTCATGGTATTACAAAATAAGAAATTAAGAATTATTCGAGGCGGCCTCGTTGGCATCTATGGAAGGGAAAACGGGAGCGTCTGTACTTTACTGTGACGGGATTTTAATCAATACCTTACCCCTGCCCGATGCACCGCACATCCGGGGCAGATACCGGGGTAACGCAAAGCAACGCCTGCGTTGCCTGCGGAGCCGGAGCGTTCATAGCGTTTTGCGTAAAAGCCTTATCAGGTTCAAAAATATGGTCGTGATATTTTCCTCCTCCATGTTAATCCTGAAAAATAGAGACAAATAAGGTCGTAAAATTCTATTGTTTATGACACAGAACGAACGGCCCGTAAGAAATTGTTAGGCAAGCAAATGTCACGGAAAACATTCTAAATAATACAGGCGTTCTCTCGTTTGACACCAATTTGTATTCGGACTCTTTCGTTTCGTGATATATGGAAGAGATTCGATTTATTCCTTCTGCTCTATTGGGCATGTTGCGTACCGCGAAGGTTTCTTGTTTTCTATAGACGTTTATGTAAGAGTTTGTTTTGCTAACAGGGCGGAAACCACAGAATAATATGAAATTAAAACCTCCTTTAAATCTTTTTCGGTAAGATCTCTATCTACCTGGTCTGTCTCTCGTGTCATCTGCTCAGAATCAGGGTTGCATCAGGATTACGTCTGCACCAAACAATCTGTCTCCAAAAACCTCTCATGCTTCCTTTAGAAAATAGCAGTGATTTCTCTTTGCCTTCTGTCCGATATTTTAGGAATAATATCGACTCGGAGATCACTGTAGCCTCATTAGTTAGATACATAAAAATATAACGTATTTGGGTAAAAAAAAAATTAGGAGTATATTTTATAAATTGAAAATGAAATAAAGTATGTCCACATATTTCATATTAACATACCCTCCATACTACTTTAGTTTACTTGAAATATCTTAAATATTCTGTCTCTCTCAAACTGATTTGGATCTGTTTGTAGAAAGGAAACAGAACTCTAATAAAAAACCAGTTTTTAAACATGTTTGTAATTAATTTCCAGCTTCCTCCATCCCATTATATCTATCATGTTAAGAATGTCAGTATTAATTTAAATTAAGATAATTTAGTTTAGTTTATTAAATAAAAGTTAATAGTTTATGTTTCATAGAGTATACTTACATAAAATATATTTTATCTAAAATATTGTACTTTGGAACGTGTTCCAACTAATTTAAATTAGATTTAGGGAAAAAAGAGGCCAACTATTTAAAAACAACAATAATTATATTAATATGTACTAAGCAGATGGGCGATGGGGCCGAAAACTGTTAGAGTGGAGACCACGCAATAGCAGCACGGACGCAGCGTACGCTGAAGTGGGCAGAAGACCTTATAAAAGTCGCCATAAGACGCTGAATGCAGTTTGCCTCCGACAGGTATGCATGGAGATCCATTAGGAGGCCTATGTCCATCAGAGGACGTCATACGGCTGTATAGTAATAAAAATAATTATTTCCTGAACATGGTGCATCAATATATACAAGGAATGTTAAGTAAAGACTAAGAGATTGAACGTTTTTTGGAACGATTCAATATTGATATAATGTGCATTACAGACCACTGGTTACAAAAGTTTTATCTTTAACTTCAGTCAGCAACAGGCGGCAATTTCATTCAATAGAGAAAGAGCCATAAGAGGTGGCTCTTTGATAATAATTAAAAATAACTTGAAATTTAAAGTAGGAAAAGATATTGTGAGCCTCTCTATTCAGCCTACTGTTGAGATAGCCTGTCTAGAAATAGGATCCCAGACAACGTTGAACATCTTTCTGTTAATAAATTTAAAAAAAACTGTTAAGAGTCATTCATATGATAAAGAATACTATGGTTATAATGATTTTATAAATGATGTCACAATTTTTTTTACAATTTAAGTATCTCAAAAGCAAAAAAACCTACTTAGTTTGTTTCGCCGGTATTTCTCAGTGGGCTTAGCTTGGAAGTGGTAGTAGACTAATTTTGACGTTCAACAAAAAATACGTCATTTCATTTCATATCAACGAAAATATATTTATTAGTGTTTTTATTATAGCTGGCTGGTAAAGAAACGCAAAATAATGCGACAGATGTCATAAAAAAATACGTGTTATGTGTGTGAGAGATAAAATGTAATGAAATATTATTGAAGGGATTGGTTATTTAAATAATAGACTTTAAAAGTCGTTTGACAATTTTTAGATGAATTGTGTTAGGTTGTAGTTTATATAACCTGTAAATAAATATTATATACTAAAATAAAATATCTATTTTGAGATACAGACAGACCGTATTTACAGATTGGCTTATTTTATTGAATTTACAATCCATAAGAAAACTAGGCTTACATACATAACACGATCTCGATCATTGAAAATTATTCTCATAGCACTCTCTCTTACTGTAAACATCCTCCGAAGGCTGTTAAAACTTCATTTTCAATCAAAGTTTATAAAACAAACAATGAGAAGAGAAATCTCTCATCATTGAGCTCGACTACTTCATACAATTGTAAGTGTTACGCGACTTTACTCTACAGAACTTCTAAATTACCCAGATATAGGTACGATGTTTTCACACCGGGGTAAAAATTTCATTAAGAGTTGTCAATAGATTAATTAAACCAATACAACTTGGTGCCCTTCAAAAAAGAGCGTACCTATCCCTTAAAGCAGGCAAAGCATCCTAAATTTTCGCCTAAATCGCCTAAAATTTACCGACCCATTTTATAATAATATACAAACATTTATTTAGACTCGTGTGATACCAATTGCGGTAGAAGATTATTTAAATAGAAAAAGAAGAACTTTCGAAGCGATTTGATACAATTTTCGTCCAATTTCTCCCGCAACACGTGACTGAAAATAACATAATTCCATTTCCCTGCGTAAGTGAAACGCAAGAAAAGCAATCTGTCTGTTTGTCTATGATGAATGAGTTGCCCGGATTGCATCATACATTACATCGCCACTCAAGTATTTATTACTTCCTATCATTTGCACAAATTGGGTCACGGCACCGTAAAATATGCTTTTTCGTGTATAGTCCAACGGTCTTGTGAGCTACCACCACGCAGGTACCTAGTTCGACGGCTGTACTGACTAGAATTTATTTTAAGGGAGAGCCATGCTGAAATTGGGACTTCGACGTGAATACACTTCTGTACTCAGCGTAAAACTGTACTTGTACTATGTTCCGTTGTTTGATTGAGGATATCTGAGGTACTTAGATTGCTGTTTAAGCGTTTTTAAAAGCCGGCAACACAATTAATGCAAGGACTATGGCGCGGTTGGTGATGGGCGGGGTATTCTCTTACCATATAGGAGATCCACCTGTTCCGTTATCCACTATAACATAAAAAACTCATTTGTAAACTTATCCGGTCTTTGGAAACCCTTGACAGTGGCGGAGAAAAAATCTTAACACTTACCCGTAGGAGAGCCACGCTGAAGTATAAGCTTGAGTCTCGAGGGATACCACAAGTTCAAGAAACACCAGAGTGGAACTGGTTCTCTAATTGGGGAAAATTTCTTATATCATCATCATTTCAGCCGTAAGACGT
Organism: Delias oraia; assembly: GCA_018230265.1. Classification (NCBI taxonomy): domain Eukaryota; kingdom Metazoa; phylum Arthropoda; class Insecta; order Lepidoptera; family Pieridae; genus Delias; species Delias oraia. The sequence continues at coordinate 37,234 of DWCF01000843.1, forward strand.
CCAATGCTGGCCACCTGCATCCAGCGTCTTCCGGCGACCTTTATTTTTTAATTTATTACAAATATCTTTCATACTAGCGGCCGTATATTTTTTGTGGTCATGGGGGGATATTTTGCCTTAATCACTACGCTTGGCAGGTGGGTTGGTGATCGCAGAACATCTGCTATTCTCGGAAGGGCGCTGCTGCCCACCCTCCGGTGAAGTGTCCTTTAGTCGCTTCTTACGACATTCCATTATGAAGAATGAGAGTGGTACTATTCTGATCCGGTAACCACCCGGATGGAACTATGGAACCACCACGCGATGGAAAGACGATCTAACGAAGGTCGCGGGCAACCGCTGGACACAGATCGCTCAAGATCGTAATAGGTGGGCACCTTTGGGGGAGGCCTATGTCCAGCAGTGAATCAAGTTAACAACAGCATGTTTCAACATCTGAGATGGCTCAGATAAACGCTGAACAGCAGTTGGTTGAGCAGGGTC
>DWCF01000844.1:0-37696 GCA_018230265.1 Delias oraia
GCTGATTACTTAGATCAAGAGATCGAGAAACATTTTCCTACGATTCATATGTCTTTCGCTGGCGCGTTGAATCTTCTGTTTCAATTAAGCCACCATCAAAAAAGTATGAGGTTCCTTGACGGCATGTTGAAAAGGAACCCTCGTGCCGAATGCTTTTTGGCAGTTATTCACGATATACCAAAGAAGACGTATAGAACGCCAGATGATGTATTGTTTTGTGGCATTATGGAGAAAATGAAAACTCATTCATCTGATGCAGTACGAATGCTTTTTTCCAATTGTTTTATCAAAACAGATAGCTTGTGAGGTGTAACTATGTTTCATTTAACTTCACAGAACATAATCTTAGACTAATGCATCATATTATGTTATTTAAAAATACATATATTATTTACAATATACATATATATTTATGTATGTAAAGGAATATATTTCTTTAATTTGTATAAGCGCGTATACCGTTAACGTATTGCGTCAATCGAGCTGTAATTGTCGAAGATGTTCATGAAATGATATAATAATTTTATTTTAGTTTAATTAATTAATATTAATTTGTATAAATCGGGAGGTGATAGATATAAACTTTAACTGTCGTTGTGTAAATATTATTTGATTGTGTGATGATATCATCTCAAATAAAATTGTTAACTTTATTTACAGAGAAACAAATTGAAGTTTTATTTTTACTTCTGGAATTAAATTGCAATTAATTATCTTATTTTTATATGCACTAGAATTTTTTATACATGTAAGTATGTATATATAATAATAAAATGTATTTTAAGTAAGCATAGGCCAGAATAGTATTTACGTGATTTTATATTTCAATACTTAAATCTTATATGGTTTTAAGCCCAGTGAATGTCTTAAAACAAATGGAGAGTAATATTAAAGTGAATTGTTTTATTTTTGTATGAAATTTAATATGAATTTACACCTTTTATATACAATTTTAAAATGTAATATTTGAAAAATGTAGTCATATTTCATTTTTGTAGTTGTTTTTTAAAAGAAAATGTTACTCATGTATTTTCAATTTTTTGTTGTACCATATGAAAGAGTTTTATAGTGAATACAAGAGAATAATAATTAAAAGTACCAAATACATTATTTAGTATAGTGTTTATAAATAGCAGTAAATTTTAACATACTGAAACAGAATTGAAGGTTCATATTTATTATTTTTGAACATGCTAACACACTTTAACCATGAATGAGCTAATATAATATACTATATACATAGGAACTAAATAGCCGTTTTAAAATTATAATAATTATTCTAAAGGAAGTAATTGCAGGCTTTTACAGAAACTTATATATTAATTACAAATAAGGTATTATATATCTTTGTGGACACTGCCGAACAGTTTATTTTAAAAACTGTTTAAGAAAATAATCTAAAACTCGCTCGTTGCCCCGTTCGCGCCAAAATAGCTTAATTATATGGCGTCATTGAAAGATTAAACAAAGTAAGCCACGACCACAGACAAGTTAAACTTTATCGGGCAAATTATTCGACATCAATCTCATTCATTTTTTCATAAGCTCTTTCCAACTCTTGAAGTAAATCTTTGACATGTAATTTGTCAATGAGCAGTTCTGTCGTGTTCTGCTCGCCAGAAAACACTTCATCTGATGTTAATGTTAATTTTACAGTGTCCACGGTACCTTCCGGTCCAGGCGAGGCAGCAACATCTGTCATTTTGTTAACTGAAAGAATGAAAGTTTATGTAAATGTTGCACATTGTGACGCACGTTAGCGAGACAGTGACAATATTTAAAACATGTAAATTATATTGTACTCTCTCAATTTGTTTGTGGTTAAGATGTTGGTTCATGGTTATAATTAGTTTCTCCCTTTATACTAGTGGCTTTGGAAGGCTTGAGGGATGTTCATGGTCGGAGCTCAGCTCACCCTAGGTGAGCGTCCTCAGCTAGGGTGAGGATACTATTTGCCACCGTTTCTATAAAATATACCTACTCATAAATCCGTTACTTTTCACGTGTGCCTCATATGCTTCTCTGGAGCTGTCAGCTGCTTCAGCCAGCGCTGCCGCATGCGCCCTGGGCACCCCGAGCACCAGCAAGTCGCGAGCCAGCTGCACCCCGGTGCATGCGCATCTGTGCGACTGGCGAATCGTCCAACGTAGAACGGCAACTGCGCGGGCGCATTCCTCACGAGACGCTATTAATAAGAATGCTACTTTTGAGAGCGTCGTAGCTTAATATTTTTAAAAGTGTACAAAGAAGCGAGAGGTATCGGGTTCGACTTATATAAAAAAAAGAATTCTGATCATATTAATGCACGATTTTCTGGCATCATACTGACACTGGCAAAATTGTGACCGCTACTCACAGAAGCCAAATAAATAATAACAGGACAATATTTTATAGTATATTTACAAATAGAGAACCACTTACACAAGTTGGTGTCTTTTAATACATCCATAACGCCATCATCCTGAAAATTATATGTTTATCAATCGCAAAAGTCTAATTTAGGTTATATATATTTGTTATGAAAAAGTTGAAAAGTGTTGGGCAATCTCTTTCAACTCTTGTATCGTGTTTCGCTAAGTGAGTGAGGATATCGCAGGTCTTCAAAATCCCGCTTAAGTGGCGTTGAAAGCTTAATAGCCGACAACACGACCAAAGCGCGGACTGTGGCGCGGTTGTCGATGGGTAAGGGTGATCTCTCGACCCATGCAGCGAAACACAGTAGAAGTACAACTAACGATACACGCAGAGCACTCTGTGAGCTCGTGCTCGTGCTCCGTGAGGTATCACTTCGGACGAGCCGGCCCAATTACTGCGTTAGTACATGCTGCACAATGGCTCTCCCATGAGGCATGGCTAAAATTTAAATGGTCATTTAAATTTTATTCCTTCTAGCGTCGAGCCAGGAAGTACGTCTCACTTTCAAGAACGTAAGGCGAGAACACTTCCAAGATATAGTTTCAGTGTAAGCGGTTATTTTTCCGTCCAGTTTGGAGTTATTTTCCTAATGCATAGCTCTTACGGGCCTTTGTGATATAACTGGATAGCGTGAAAGTGTCTCAAAACATAACAGGATTATTAGCCGCCCACGAAAAAGAAGTCTTATTATTGTCTATACAGATATATACAATTGGTGTGTTTGTTTGTAATATTAAAATAACCGCTATGTAATAAGCGTATATGAAGGTATATTTTGTCTGTCTGATAGTTGTGGCTAATCAGTATTGCCTGGATCGGACCGATTTGGACGGGTTTTACTGTCTGATAGTTGATGTATTAATGCGTACCTTTGGATACTTACACGTGACTGATACATAGTTATGGAAAGAGGTCAAACTTAAGGTGAACTCTGTTCGATATCATTGTCCATATGAAATAGGAATCAGCTTATGCTGGTAATGGATCGGGCCTACTAGTCTAATATAAAAATATATCGATGCATGTGTTGCGAAAATCTCGAGAAAAGCTTAACCGATGGCACTAATTCTTTTTTTAGTATACAATTCTGTGTATTTTTGCACCCGTAGGAAAGCTATGCTGATGCTGATGCGTGAAACGGTACTTGTACTTGGAACAGTGCGTCTACTATGTTAGTATGCTATGATATCGGAGGCTATGATATGAATTGCCGCTTTAGTGGCGTAAAAAGCCGGTAACGCAGCAAGCGCGGAATGTGTCGCGGTTGTCCATGGGCAGTGAACTCATACTAGCACATAAACTCCTGTTTCGTTGGCCGTTATAAAAAGAAAGACTATTTTTAATCTCCGGCCTTCTGAAAGTTCAGAGTTTGAAGGCGATTAGTTCAAGTTGAAAGCGGTTGAGTTGAAAAGTACTCAGAAGTAGTCGAAATCGCGGGAGTTATGTGTCAAACACAATGTTAGAGGATTCAAGATTCTAGTTAAGTAGTTTATAATTAACTAAAGTATGACTCATTTCATCCTGACAGCTAGATCGAATGCGCTATCCTAACGCATTCAATGAAACACAGTACAAGTACCGTTTCACGGTGAGAAGTCTGTGGGCCTGAGCTATCACTTCGACGAGCCGGCAAAATTAGCGCGTCAGCATGGCACCGGTTTCTAACAGTGTTAAGACTCTCACGCGGTCACTGTCAAGACCTTCCAAAGTCCAAATAAATTATAACTGTCCGGACCGGGATTCGAAGCCGATACCTCTCGCGATAGTCTTATAAAAGCACTTAGCTACAAACGTCGAGCTCGTTGTATGTGCCGGCCCAATTAATGCATCAACATCTCCACGTGTAACAACTTGACAGTTTTACAATTAATCATCTAACAAGTGTATTCATTGTTCTTTTCATGCGAAAATTGTGAAAAATGCTAAAAACCAAAAGCTCTGTGTTCAACAACATTTCGGATTAGTTGAACCACAAGACGTAAATGAGTACACTTACGGGCTGCTCTTCCAATATTTGATGGACTAGGCTCCTGAAAAGCGCTGCTGGCAAACTGCTCAATGCATGGAGGCCAGCTAACGCCCAGAGTGGGCAGTCACCGTCGGAGCAGAATTTGAATTTCTAAATTTTTTTAACAATAAAAACATATTAAAGTAAGAAATCAGAAGCTATCGTGTCGTAGAATTTGTTGCTAAAGTCCTCGTAAACCCATAGGCCGATTTTCATGAAATTTTGTGTGCGTATCACCTAGATCTGACCACTATTTTTCATATTTCAAATTTAAGAGTTGAAGGTACAATCCAATTTTAGTTCATTTAATGTTATAGCGGATACGGTGCAGGTGGGTGGAATCTTATATAATAAGAGAACATTGCACTGTGTTTTCGGCTTTTTAAGTCTCTTAAGCGGAATTTTTAAGAGCTTCCGATATCTACCCTCACTCAGCGAAACACAGTACAAGTACCGTTTCAAGTACAACTACCATTTCACGTTGAATATTCTGTGAGCCCGTGGAATCACTTCGGACAAACCGACCCAATTTGTGCGTCAGCATATGCATGACTCTCCCACGGATGAAAAAGTTGTTTTTTATTATTCAGCATTAATTGACATGCAACCCTCAATTTCCACCTTTGGTGGGTACTTTAAAAGTAGTAAATAGTACTTTAACAATTTATATGGTAAAATGACAGTCTTACGGTAATACAGAATCACGTGCTCTTTTATTAAGCACTTCTTGACCTTGAGATTTGATTTAAGACTACCCCCCACCGCTCATCCAACATCACGTGTATTTTTAAGTTCCTACAAAGAATCTTTAAATTTTCCGAGCATTATCTTTAAATACAGGTATAGTGTTATTTTATATTTCGTCCAGACGTCGCGCGTATTAAAATCACGAATTTTTATTAATTAATATAGAACATTTATATAAAATTACTTGTTTGATAAATAAATAAATACACGTGATATCTTACTAGAACTCTATCCTTGTAATATTTCGTGATTTTTTAAACTTTCTCTCCCCCGTCAAACCTGACGTGATCAATGGATGGCCCCTAATATATAAAAGAGACAAATTAAAAAAAATATCTTCTCGTATTAATAATTGTACTAAAAGATAACTTCTTTATACTATAAAGGTTGGTTAAAAATGTAATCGAAAACTTCAAACAAAATGATTGTTAGAAAAATATCAATTCCATATTGCAGAAAATATAGACCTAATATAGGTTCTAATGAAGTTACACCCACCCTCGCTCTGCGTTTGACCTTTGATATATACCTACACCTTTTTGCCTATATCTTATATATCTTTGTAATTTTGATAATAGTTCTTAATTTTTTATGACAAAAGTGGCAAACTAGGATAAGCGACTCTTCAATTGTCTTTTAATGAAGGTGGGAGAATCATGCTGAACCATAGCACTAATCTTGGACCGGCTCGTCTGAAGCGATAACTCGAGCTCACAGAATATTCAGCGTAAAATGGTATACTTCAAACGGTGCTTCTACTGCGTTTCGCTAAGTAAGTGAAGATATCGGAGGCCCTTAAAACTGGCACTTACGTGGCGTAAAAAGCCGGCAACATTCGGCACGGACTGTGGCGCGGTTGTCCATGGGCGGTGGTGTTCTGTTACCATATATGAGATCCACATGCTCCGTTGTTCGCCAGACCATTAAAAAAAGTCCCCAAGTCAAGGTTAGTATGATTAAAACTCCACAAAAATTTTACATAGAAAATAAAAGCATTTGGAGGGCCATGAGAAAGAACACATAAATTTATTTCAAACTTCATGTTTATAAATAAAGATCACTTCTTCGACTAATATTAACGAACACACATACATATTTACAACTCACCATGACCGCAAAGTTGAAGTATCTGCAACAAGATATAAAATTAACATCGGATGGCCATACAAGATGCCTCGTTACGGAACGCCGTACGAAACATTAGCTTTTATTATACGCATTTTAAAGTATTAGTATTGTGAATTACATTCAACGCAATTGATTACATCCAATACAAACATGGCTGGGATTTTACGATAGGTCTGATAAAGCATAATATAGTGCTAATGATTTTGTAAATGAAGTCACGCCTTGGGAATAAAATGCTCATGTTAAGCAATCTTAGAGATTTCTTTTTATATTTCAAGTATCTCACGGAAGCAAAAAATTACACCCACTGAGTTTATTTCAACGGTTCATCTCCGTGGGCTAAGCTTGGAACAGGTGGTAGGCTGATTTTGACGTTCAACGAGCTGCATTTTTGTATTTATGTTGAATACAAATATTTCATTCAAATTCCTGCTCCCGCAACTCAATTGTATAACATACTGCGCCCAGATGGCGGTGCACAAATAATACGTAAGCAATATCAATTCTTTTAACTATTAAACGATAATTTTTGAAAGCCAACTCAAATTAAATGAACTTAACTGAATCGATCACTGAATTGATCACAAAAGCTCACGACAAAGAACTATTTTTAAAAGCCAATATCAGGCGATCTGTTGGCTGATCTATCTTTATGAACTATGGTCTCATTTTCCAAGAATTCTATTAAAATTACATAATATTATAACGCTAAAGGATAATTTTTTTCTTAGAAATTTAAAATGTTAGGGATATTTTAAGGAAGGCTACATTATTGAAATTAATACGAATACTTTAATATAATAATTTATATCTAACGCCTAAATATTCGTCTTGGCATATTAGAAAATCCATGCCCTAAAATAAGGTGGAATAATGGTGTTTTTCCCTACCGCGGCCTTGGGAAGGGTACCTATCCATGGGTGTCCATGAGCGGAGGACCGCTTATTCTAGCTAAGCCTCCTGATCGTTGGCCACCATTTCCTTAATAGTAAAAAAATCGCGTGTTTTACAGCCTTAATTAGTTTCATCTTGTCGATTCACTTGAACCGAATATATTTCTGTGAACATTAAGTCATACAATTGGACTAAATAAAAAATACTAATAAGTCACATGCCAAGTGTCATATATCGCGGCTTTATGATCATGGTGTAATAACCACTGCTGCTTTTACGTTATTTGACAAAATGAATAATAAAGCTTTTGGGAATACACCCACACGCTTAATAAATTGGGTCAGCTAAGAGTTTAGTTTAAAAGCCTTAGATTAGATAGCGAAATCGGATACTGCCAGTAATTGTGTTTAGTTATGTTCTCGTAATCGCTGTGTTTTTCATAAGAATATTAAACGCTTTCTATATACATATATTATATAGAATTGGCCTGTTTTGGCTCCGCCCACATGCTACGTTCTTTAAAATATCCGAAAATACTAAATAAAACGCTTTATTCTTTTACTTCTTTAGCAAAATCAAGCTTAAAAAGGTTGCTAGGCAACAGGTGGCATTGGGTTGCCTAGCAACCGATCATTCATAGACTAGTCGCTTCTCAGCTTGTTTTAACTAGTTAAAATACTAAGAAAACAATATAATATATTCATAAATCACAAAATATTGATCGAAAAAAATCAATTAAAGATTTGTAGGTTGATGTCTTTTCAATAAAGATTATAATTAAGAAGTTTATAAGAAAGATATGTGAAAGATTAAAACGTTTGTATCTAAGTCATCATAGTTGTATATGCAAAGTATTCATGTATGTTTATTGTAGAATAAGATTTAACTAGTTTATTTCTATCATAGAAGTAAGATCATGAAGAGCTAAAAAGTATTGTAAGGAGCTTCTCAGATTTGCCTTACATTTGTTTACTAAGTGTATTTACGCATTTTGGCTTAAACTCTTGTTATTTTTATTTGTTTAACTATCAAATATGTCTCTAATACTAAAAACAAACATTATATACGCACTTTCAACCATATTTAGACACTTTGAATTTTATTGTCTATAAAAATTAAGATAAATTCTTAATAATATAGATAGATCAACACTCTTTTATAATTAAATTGTTCATTGTCTACTTCCATTTTCACTAATAATTTTATCATAATATTTGATACCATATTTCTTGTTACTTAAAGCTTTTTGAATGTAAACTGACGTTCTATATCTTGCTCACTTCTAGCCAAATACTCCTACTGGCCTCATAATATATCTTTTAGGGCCTCTGCAATTTATTAGAGTTCGACTAGGTCGTATTACGCATGTTTTCGTTCAATCTAGCAAGCGGCCTCAGGTGTTTGCTGAAACTCCTTATCATCTGTTGAGAGGTTTTACGGCCGAAAGAAATAGCTACACAATCGATACAAACCAATTCAGCTATGCCAAGTATGATGCCATGAAATCACTATAAAACGATGACGCACTAATTGAGCCCTACTAATTGAGTCTTGAGTGATACCACGTGCTTATAGAATACCAATTGAACAGAGAATGAAATATTTGTTTAACTGCGTAAGTTTAGGCCCTACGGTACCCCGTAGGGCCAAAAAGTTTTGCTTGTCATTTTAATTTAATTGTATAGCTGACAACGGGGTACGCGGGTCTCCTTAATGGTAAGAGATCACCGCCGTCCATCGACAACGCGCCAAATTCCGCGTTTTGTGTGGCCGGCTTTTGTACGCCGCTAAGTATAACTTTATGCTTACTTAGCGAAACACAGTACAGTGTCCCGCTGTTACCTGAGCCGGCCGATTTAGTGCATCAGCATAGCTTTCAAACGACTTAAAACCCGCGCAATCAAAACAAATAACTTCTTCTGGTGTGGCTTCTGTGACCAGCGGTCACATTTCTTTAGTCAATGATATTACCATTTATAGTGGGCGAAAAACGAGCAAGAATATAATTAAAGTTCAAAGGGAGATATAAATCATAACCACGAACTAACATTTTAATAAAAAAAGCATTCAACCTTCTTCCTGCTGAAGCATATGCTAACGCACAAATTGGGCCGGCTCGTTCGAAATGATCCCACGAACTCACAGAATACCACCTCAGCGTCAAACAGTACTTCTATTGTGTTTCGCTGATGTGTGAGTGAGGATATCGGAGACCTTTAAAAATTCCGTTTAAGCGGCGTAAAAATCCGGCAACAGATCCAATGCGCGGTTGTGCATGGGCGACGATGCTCTCTTACCATATAGGAAACCCACCCGATCCATTGCCCCCTATAGATATCATAAAAAATAAAATCAAGAGTTACAAAACGTTCACATTGTTTGTTAAGCGAGTTTGCTATGTAACAATGATAAGCGGAAATACTAAGCATTGCTTCTCGTATAAACACCTTTCATCTTGTTACGAATTCCACAAGTCCATGGCCTTTGTTTTTAAAATTCTTATGTAGGTGAATTGATAATCTAACTTTGGAGGTATTTCTTTGCTTGAAAATAGACAGGAAATAAGCAGGAGGCTCACCTAGGATAGGCAGTTGTCCTCCCCTGGATTGGACCACACATACTCACAAATATATAATTAATGTAAATAATATATATGTTATAATAAAAAAAGTAACGACTAACTTTTATGTTATAAATAAATATATTGTATTGATCTCATAAATTCTTAAGACCGTTGCATTTTACTGAAGCATATTTAGTCATGAAGTATGTTTTATGGTATAAAGTACAACGGAGCAGGTGGATCTCCAATACGGTAAGAGAACACCGCCGGTCATGGACAACCACATCACAGTCCTTGGTTCGGTAGTGTTGCGGCTGTTCACGCCACTTAAGAGGAATTTAAAGAGCCTCCTTTATCCTTACTCACTCGGCGAAACACAGTAAAAGCGCCGCTTCAAGTACAACTACTTTTCACGCTGAGTATTCTGTGAGCCAATGATATCACTTCGGACGAGCCGGCGCAGTGAGTGCGTCAGCATATGCTTCCGCATTGCTCTCCCGCGGTTCAAATTTGTATCCCAGTTTAAAAATATTATCTAACATGGAATTGGTTTCATGCCTTATTGAGACTGTATCATTGACTCAATAGTCATTAAGTTAAGCTAAAATTTATAAAAAAAATGTTAATTGTGTATGAAAATAAGGTCTGAATATTATAAAATATCCTATTTCTTAAAATAAAAAGTTATGTTTGAACTTGACATTATACTAAATGACTTATTTCCATATAAAGAAACGTCTTTGCAACGCAAACATCCTCCACATTGTTTGAAAAAAAGTTTTGGCGAAAACAACATTTAACTGTTCACTGAATTTTGTTTCCACACATCTTCCTACTATTTTAAAAGATAAAACGCGTGGAGAAGAAGCTCATCTGGCATCATGCACAACGCCCATGGACACCCATAGTTGCAGTGGGGAAGTAGATATGATGGTGGCTTTTAAGAGACAGGTTGAGTTAGATTGTGGTTAAATGAAACAGTCAACTTAATAGTACTGTAGATACATATTTGAAAAAGCACTTAAAAAGAAACTCATAATTCATTTACCTAACTTATAGTCAGTTGAAAAAGGGGAATTATAAAAGAAATTAGTTTTTCTTTACCAAAACGTAACTAGACTGACAGAATAATTATTTTAAACGATATTTCCTCAAAGTTTTGCATGCTTTATAACCGTAACGAACAAAGGAATGAATTGAATCTTTTATTGACATAAACCAGAGATATATAATGCTTTTTAAAGTCCTACAAAGGTATTGTAATAAAATTAGTAAGCCTTATTAGTTTTTTAGTTTTTATAATAAATTATGCTGATTATATTACTCATTTCTTATTAAATTCCACAAGCTCTGTAACTTGCAAAATATTCAGTTTACTTAGACTATAATATTTTTATTACAGTCTATACATACTGAACAGAATAATTTATGATTACTTCTTTAATTAATACAAAAACTACATCGTACATACTTTAATTAAATTAGTGCAATAAAAACGATTTCTCTTAACAAAATTAATAATATAGTGATGATTGTATAATAAAAACCTTTATAACAAAATACTTAGCTTTTTAAATGATAAAATCGCTTCTATAAAATTATAGCCAAAGTACTTGGAAAATACTGATTTCACAATTATAATAAATCAATATTGAGAGATATATTAGGATTCCTCTGAAATTCTCACGGACTTGCCGCGTTACTTATGAACTAATAGTATAAAATAAAGACGCATCATAGGAATATTTTTTATGGCAGACAACGGAGCAGGTGGATCTCCTATATAGTAAGAGAACACCGCCGACTGTACTCAACCGCACCACAGTAAACGCAACGGTTGTGTTGCCGGTTTTTAACGCCGCTTAGAAGCATATTTATGGCGTCAGTAGTAAAGCACCTTTTCAAGTACAACCCCTATTTGACATCGGGTTTTCTGTGAGCCAGCGCTAAAACTTCGGCCGAGTTGGCCCAATTTGTGCGTCTCTCTCGCGTGGCTAAAAATTAGGTTTATTTATTTCCAATGCACTATACCAAAAAGAAACGCAAAAAATGTTGTTATGAAGCAGCGCTTCCGCATCGAAGGGCTTATCAATGCAAAGAAAACAACATCCTTACAGCTAATGAATATGAATCGAAAGACTGTTTCTCGCGTTCGCGCCACAAATTGCCCCACAATGCAACAGTTGGCCCCAAGAGCGTCGGCAAAACAGTTACGTCTCAATTTTTATCTTTATTTCTACAGAGACGATGGAATTTTATAGAATAATTCAATAATAATCTTTAAAAAGGACAATGTCACAGTATAACCTAGCATACGCGTCCCCCGTCCATGGACACCCCTAGTACTTTTTTATTTTTTTATAGTATAGCGGACAACAGATCGGGTGGGTCTCCTATATGGCAAGGGAACACCACCGCCCACGGACACCCGCGCCTCAGTTCAACACGTTGGTTGTGTTTCCGGCTTTTTAAGCCACTTAAGCGGCATTTTTAACTGCCTCCGATATTTTCACTCACTCAGCGACCGTTTCAAGTATAAGCATAATTTCACGTTGAGTATTCTGTGAGTCCGAGGTGACAATTCAAACGAGCCGGCACAATGAGTACCTCCGCATATGCATGCGGCTTGGTACGGCTCTCCCACAGGTTACTCCTTACAGTCCGCGGATGCGTTGGCATTTAGGGATAGAAAGGCTCACGGATCTTTGTCATGTTTATAAGTTAAAGAAATTTAATGCTGTGTTAATAGTACTCATTCGAATGGGGATGGATTTTAGTGGCAGGTGGCCATAAAAATGTCTCAAAGTACCAATTCTTCTCAGTTAAAACTATATTCCGAACTTTGAGTCCTATTTCTGTACTTTATTACGATTTAAAAGTGCTTGCAATAAGACCAGTTAAGTTAAGAGTGATTTGTATTTTTAAATCAAGTATTGAAAATGTTTCGTAAAGATATAATGTAGTTAATTTCTCGCCAGTAACTAGTTGAAGGCCTTCTCATATAGGAAGCCCCAATGACCTATTTGAATATTTAAAAACTATACTAAAGGCAAACATTATAATTAAAAGAACACATAGCATCCTTTGATTCAAAGTAAGTTTTATCTCCCCGGGGATATTGGCATAATGTACTCGGGAAATGTGCTTTAAAAGCATTCATATTTTAGAGCTGAAATGACATTTTAGGTCAAGTTAACTATTTGATGATACTGCGATATAGAATAACGGAAAGAAATATCTCTACTTAGCATTCACCTTATGCTAGGTGAGAACCTTCTAAAAAATACTAGACCGATGTTATTGTAACGCGAAAATATGTAAATAAGGATGGATTATTGTTAATCTTTTACGCAAAAACTAATGAAAGTATTTTAATGAAAATTTGCTATAACATTTAAAACTTTGCTCATACATCAGAACTACACAGAGTCTATGATTTATAATGGTATTGTGTAAATTGCACAGAATAAAAAAAAATGTCAAGTAAGCTGGAAACCAATGGCTTTAAATATATGTCAATGAAATAAGCATCACGACTTAAAGGACAGCAACGTCCGACTTGGTCTAAGAGTGCCCATGGGCAATGGACCTATACTAGATGAACCTCCTGTTTGTTTTTCATTCTTATATAAAAAAACTATCTCTTCACAAAACATCAGCATCTTTTCAACCGTAGGACGTCCACTGCACAAGGGCCTCTTAAATGGCCTCTTATTTGCCATAATCGCCACGCGGATCCATGGCAGACGGATTGCCGATCGCAGGTTTTATATATTTTATAGGTTTATTATATGCATGACGTAGAATAAGAGGGGCAGAAATTCTCTAAAACTGTTCCTAAAACTCATTAAATAAATTTAATTAAAGATAAAAGGTATTACATATACGGTGTATCAGGGAAATTAACATATAACATTTATTTTTTTCAAATATTATTAACAACCTTCAACTATTTCATGATGTCACAAAATCTATATTATTTTATAATTATATATATACATATATTTCTTCAATAATTTAAGTAACACTCCTATTCTTATTTTGACTTTGGCAATATATGTATTAACTAAAATACTACATTTTTATTTGTTATAATAATTATTTATAATAAATTAAGAAATATGTATAACATTACAATTATTTTTATATTTTAAAGTTATATTTCAGATTAAATTTTGAATTCACATTCATTTAATACAAAAAACACTAGTTTTTTAAACTATAAGCAATAAATACAGAAATATGTACAAAATTACAATTATTATCATATTTGAAGGTTATATTTAGAATTCGCATACAAATCACAAACGAAACGACGTTTTCAACTAACATGGCCATTATAACTAACATGGCAATAGAAATGTAAATGCCTTGGCGGAATTAACCGCGGATCCATCGCCTGTTATGCTGACGCTACCCAGCGCCGTTGATGTATATAAGGGATGGGAGAGAAAACTCTCCACCACACAGCACAGACCAGTTGTTGAGCGAGCACATGACTTGTACAAGGGATTAAGACTTATTTGAGGTAAGCGTTTTGCTTTATTCGAAATTATTAGTATTAATAGTAATTATTGTTGAAAATTTTTAAATTTAAATATTTATACTGCAATATTTAATATTGTAGTATGGCTTAACACAGATCAATGGGAAATATTTGATTTTAATAAGAATTATACAATATGATTTGAAGCTTGCCTTTAAAGGATCGATCAATATTTAAAAAAATTAATAATATTTTTTTCAAAATAAATTTAACTTTTTACTGACATATTTAATTAGAAAATATTTGAAAAAGTGTTACGCTATTATTTATTTCATATTAATAACTTTATTTTATTGTAATTAAATCTGAAATACAGTCCCTTATTATACTTCTATTAAAACTACCATAAAAACCTCAAGAAACCTGTTCTTGCTTTAGTTTCTGATAAAGTTTAGGGAATAAATTATTTTTAATAAATTTAAATTATTTTAAAATGCAATAATCAATTTCAATTTTATATTAGTAATTTACATAATTGTTTTCTTGAGTTATTTCATATGCAGTAACAGTTCTACAATTTTTTTTAATGAAAGTAGAAGCCTTAGTAGATATCAAATAGATAACTGTTGAAATGATTATTTACACTTTGTATTGTGTAGAATGACTATTTTATTTGTTTGTGATGAGGCCATGTAGCAAAGCCGGTCAACTTTGGTTTCCAAGACCTATGAGATTCATAGCCTAAGTACATTAGCCATACATCACTTGTGTAATGTAAACTGTCGGTCAAAATAATTGTCAAATGAAATGGCTTTGCAGATTGCAGTATGGTATTCTATAACAATTAAAACCTATTTATTATATGTTGTTAAAGCAATGAATTCATATGGTATATTAAAAATATATTTTTGTTCTTATAAGCCTACGAAGCGAGAGGTTTCGAGTTCGATGCCCGGTTTGTATTAAAGTCTATCGAAGCTACAGTGGCCGGGCGAATATATTAACACTGTCTTGTTCGTGGGAGAGTCATGCTGAAGTAAGAAACCAGGATCACAGAATACCAGCACAAACGGTACTTGTAGTGTGTTTCGCTGAGTGACTGTAAAAAACAGAGACCCTTGAAATTATTCCGCTTAAGCGGCGTAAAAAGCTGGCAACAATCACCAATGAGTGAGCCACGCTGATGCACTAATTGGGCTGGCTCGTCCGAAGTGATACCACGGGCTCACAAAATACTCCGCGTGAAATGGTAGTTGTACTTGAAACGGTGCTTCTACTGTGTTTCGCTAAATGAGTGAGGCGGTCGGAGGCTCTCAATAGTGGCGCTAAGTGGCGCAAAAGTGTTGCGGTTGTCCATGGCCATGATCTCTTGCCACAGGGGAGACCAGCCTCGCGCTCGCTGTAGCATAAAACAAAATAAAAATAAACCAGTACCTACTGCAAGAACAAATGAGATGGCATTTGAATTTCAAAGAGATTATCATTAAACATTAATAAAGGTTCACGTAATTTTCTCTGTGTAATTTTAAAGTACAAAAATTCATTCAAATATCTTCAAAGCTATTTGGATTTTGTTTTATAACTATACTTACGAAATATATGTTCTCATGCCATAATAGACAGTATGTAGCCAGACAAAGACTTGTATGTTATACTAACAGAATATGGTATATCGGGCAACGAAGCAGGTGGGTCTCCTATTGGGTAAAATAACATGGACAACAGATCAAAGTTCGTGTTTTGGTCGTGTTGTCGGCCGTTTAAACCGCTTAAGCGGTATAATTTCCAGATCCTCCAATATTTTCACTTACTCAGAGAAACAATGGCTCTCTCAGTGGTAGGACAGCGTTAAGATACTGGCCCGGTCACTGTCAAGCATTTCCAAAAAAAAAAGCCTGCAACACTACCAATACTCGGGCTGTGGCGCGGTTGTCTATAGGAGACGGTGTTCTCTTACCATACAGAAGACGGCGGGTCTGGTAGCTCCGTTGTCTGCTATACCATAAAAAATTAACATTAAAAAAATATCAATAATCGCTTTTTCCAAAAAGCATACCATTTATATATAAAATCAACTTCAATATTGTATGAAGCTTTGGTAGCATCATATCAGTGTAATAATATAAATTCCAAACATCGAGGTGAAAACGATGAAACTTTGTATTCTGCCTCGATGTGCGGTGGCGAAATTCAGCAGCAGGCATCAATCCAAACAGCAGCCCCGAACATGCCCCGTGCCGAAGCGATAGAAGATGCTGAGCGAAGCAATATCATAGCTCCATTATACCAAACTTTTAGTCTTGAATAATTCATTTGCCAAGAACAAACATAACCACATCATCAAAAAGTTTTCCGTTCATAACACAAGTTTAAAATATCATATTCTTAAGAATCCGATATAATATTATTAATTAAAGTTAACACGGTGTTCCAAAAATATTGTTTTACAACTTAATTTTCTTACTCTTTGAGTTTTCGACATGCGAGGAGGTTGAGCAAACTTGTGCGCGTCACGTTCGTCTTTTATTATTAACATGCTATGAAACTCAATTCGTTTTGGCTTCAATCGCTTCTAAATCCGACAATTCTATATTCGGTTCTCTGGATACTATTATGACATGACTTGTTACACAATTTCCACCATTTTCTTAACATTCTAAGTAAACGCGTGTAAAGGAGCCTATTTTTTTGAGAGCCTCGTAGCTAAGTGGTTTAAAAAGTGGCCCTGAAGCGAGAGGTATCGGGTTCGAATCCCGGTCCGGGCAGATATTATTTTTCATTTATACTTTATTACGACTCTTGAAGGGCTTGCCGATTGCCGAGCGAGTGTCTTAACTCTGTAGCACCCGTGGGAGAGCCATGCTGAAGCATGTGCGGACGCACTAATTGGGCCGGCTCGTCCGAAGTGATATCACGTGCTCACATAATACTCAGCGTGAAAATGGATTGGGTTTGGGCGGCGCGGCGTTACTCTCTTACTATAAAGGAAACCCGCCTACTCCGTTCCCCGGCATACAATAAAGAAGATTCATCCTAATTCGAGCTTTTCCACTTAAAATGCACCTACCGATCTCTTAAGAACTTAGGTAGTACTCCAAAAATAAGAACTACTATCAACGCTACATTTATGTACAAATGTGTATCAAATGAAGACCGTTGTGGTTGGTTACGAACCGAACCACAGCACTCAAACGTAAATAGAACCTTAACCGCTTCTGAATTCACTTCCTTGGTGTAACTAAATATTGTAATAGTGTGTCCTATCATAGTTAAATACAGTTTCGAGTGCCTCAATACTGTCTCACCCGTGGGTAAGCCATGTTGAAGCATATGCTGACGCACTAATTGGGTCGGCTCATCCGAAGTGACACCCGGGCTCACAGAATGTTTAGCATGAAACGGTACTTGTACTGTGTTTCGCAGAGTGGGTGAGCATATAGCAGGCCTTTAAAAGAGCCGTTAAAGCGGCGTAGAAAGCCTTGTGTTGCCGGCCAATGCGCGGACAGTGGCGCGCTTGTCCATGGGCGGCGGTGTGCTCTTACCACATAGGAGAGCCACCTGCGCCGTTGTGCGCTATACTATATATACAGTATCTAACATTATATTATTTTCAGCAACTCATTAGCAATTCCTACTTTGCCACAACTTTTCACTGAATGCTACAAGCGAGGGAATGATGCTATTTGAACTGGAGTTCTTTTAAAGTAGAACTTACTTTACATAGCATTTACTTTAGTTCGGTTGGTAAAAAATTAAAAAGGTACGTTTAAATACGTGCTGCTTGAAGGTTGTAGAAATAACACATTTTTTTACGAACAGGAGGCTCGCTCAGGTTAAGGGCTCCTCCCTCTATGGACAAACCTTGCAGGGCCGCGGGTACACTGCCGGCCTGAAGAGATAGGTATGCTCTCTTTTTAGAGGTCTCCAAGTCGTATTGGTTTCGTACTACTTCTTCAGGAAGCTGATTCCACAGAGTGGTAATGCGCAGCTCAAAATGCCTTAAAAAACGTTCAGTTTGTCAGGGCGTACGATATTCTCACTCTAAACAAAACACAGTACAAGTACTGTTTCACGCTGAGTATTTTGTGAGCCCGTGGTATCACGTACCGGCCTAATTTTTGCGTCAGCATATGCTTCAGCGTGACTCTCCCACGGGTGCGACATTGTTAAGACACTCGCCCGGCAACTGTCAAGCCTTTCCAGAAACTGAATCTGTAAATAAAATTATAATTTATTTTATACGGACCGATATTCGAACCCGATACCTCTCGCTTCATGGTACACTTTTTAAACCATTACGCTACGAAACTTTCGATAGTTCTTGAGTTATAGTATTAGTAACACGACTTTCTTTTATAGATTAGTCAATCATCTTCAGTCCACACTTCCGACGAAAATAAACTCAACACTTCCAGGCACTTACTTAAAATTAATTGCGACCCAACTAAAGGGTGAACCCATCTATTACAATCAATATTTACCTACAGCGACGAAGAAAATTCTCAAAGAAATGCAGAAACAACATTGTTACGGCGGCGACCATTAATTTCGTCTCGATGAATTGAAATGATTAAAGACATTTTTTCTATACAGCTCCACAAATTCACTTCAGATTAGATTGGCGGGATTAATTTTCAAGATGATCAAATGTCTGTATGAAAGTGATACTTGTAATACAGAAACAATTATTTTAACAAATAAATCGGTTGCAGTGGAGAAAATATAACAATTGCGGAATTATTAGCAAAGTACTAGGTCACATATTCTTCTATGACTAGATAGGTCTTTGACCGCACATTGTATTAATAATACAGATGTACAGAATAACAGCGTGAAATACATGTACAGTGTTTCGCTGAGTTTATATAAAGACCGTCAAGATATCGGAATCAAATCGCGGCGGACTATGGGCGGCGATGATGTCTTACCACCAAACCATCAGATAGTCGCCTACTCATTGTCCGCAATAAGATAAAAAACTTTTCGACAACGTAATGCCATTGGTATCACGTTTGTATTCGGTTTGAAAATTATTTATATCTATCGACAGATTTCGATCTTCTGCAGAACTACATAAATATACAGATATCTCTTTTAAATTAGAATTTTAAAAAATGTGTGTTCAATTTCAAGTGATTTTCTATGATTTGGTGGAAACAAATACGTGGGTAAACGCTATGTAGTTATTAAAATCAACGACAAAAGTTCCCTGACGCCACATTGCTAATCTAACTTTTCTTAAGACAAGACTTGAGATTAAATATTAAACACTGCAAATGGCACTGTTACAGCTACTTACGTAAACACGAAGGACGTTTCCTGTTTCTAATGCAATAAAAGGAAAATGGTATCTTTCGTGGCTCAGCCGATGAAAACATGCTCTAAATATTTTTTCATTATATAGCGGTCAACAGAGGAGATGGGTGAACTTCATGGTAAGAGTTCACCGTCAACCATGGACAACCGCGCCACAATCCGCGTTTTGCTTAAGTAGCCGGCTGTTTACACCGCTTGAGAGGTATAATTGCACGGACCTCCGATACCTCATGGTATCAGCGAAACAGTAAAAGTACCATTACATGTATTACCGGCCGAATTAGTGCGTCAGCACGGCTTAAATTAGTGTTTAAATTGGTTTTGGTGTGTTTAATTTGTATTTAACCCTCACCACGAAGAGAGACGTATCATGTTCACTCTCGGGTTCTAACAAAAATTTATTCGGCTTCATAGTGGTCGAGCCAACTTAGCATTGTCTTACCCGTGGGAGGGCCATGCCGACACAATGATTGGGCCGGCTCAACCAAAGTGATACCAAGCGCTCACATAATACCTGCGTGAAACAGTGCTTGTATTGTTTAATTAAGTGAGTGAGGATTTCGGAAGGCCTTGAAATTACACGGCGTAGACAAAAAGCGCGGAATTTGCAACGTTGGCCATAGATGGCGGTAATCTTTTAACATTGAAGAGTCCCGCCAGATCCATAAGTGATTGTCTTTCCATAGCTGAGCGTCTTTTAAGGCATATAGTGCCGCCTCTCTGTGGAATCAGCTGTCAGCAGGGGTATTTCCCAACCAATACGATACGTAGACCTACAACAAAATAGCGTACATATTCCTTAAAACCGGCAAATCCCTCGTCTCCTCCTCCCGGCTCTGCAACGGCTAGGGATGTCCGTTTATATAAAAAAAACAAAAATGTACTTAATAAGTAAGCACTATAGAAGTCATAATAAAAATGTTAAATACGAAAACCGGTCCTAACAACGCTATTAAAATAAAAATATTATTCTTCGTGAGTACGTAGGAAGTTGCTTATAGAACTTTGTTATTATTATAATATTAAAATCTAAACTTGAGTTAAGAATTGTGTGAGATAATTACTTTTATAACATTGAACTTTAATAAAATGTATGCGTAATATTTAATAAAGTAATAACTACTCATGTTATTCAAACAAAAATTATGTATCTTTCCAAAGGATTCGAACTATACTCCATCGCTCCCCACTACTTTCTGCCAGACTTTGGGCAGCGTTCGAATCCCGCGACAAAATATTTGTAAATTTTTTTGATATGTGTACAAATATATACGTATGTGTTTTACAAACGGACTACAAATTTATTTTTTTGTATATATAATTATCAAATATAGACACATATATTGCATTACTTATTTCAGCAACATGACACATTACTGGTTCCTCATCACCATCTCATGGATCGGTTCAGCCAGCCTGCAGTACATCAACTCAGCGGGCAGCGACGGGGAGTCCTTGATGGATCCCCTGGACTCAGCCATCCACCTCCCCCAAGTACCGTACGTTAACTACTTTAATTACCCATCAAGAAACGACTACGAGACCATACAAAACGAGGACCATCTCGACCACGAGTTCTACCCGCGCCAAAACAACGGACAAACAGAAAATCAAAGGAAAAGACGCACAGTTGACGACCAGGCCGGCCAATCCGAACTATGGAAACCCAATCTCCTCGATTTAGATAAAACACTGTATATACGCAATGAGGACAAAGCCAATCCATTCGTCATCAAAGGATTGTCTGGAAGGCTCGAAGAAAACGCCACTGATTTAATCAATTCCATCGAGAAGAAGAGCTTCAGTCCGTGGGGAGGAAAAAGGGATGGCATTGAACACATGTGGACCTGGAGACGTTCTCAGGCGATCAGGGAACCCAGTATGCCTAAACGCGTCCGCTTCAGCCCATGGGGTGGAAAACGGAGTGGCCAATTGTTCTACAAACCTGGCAGCAAAGCCTCCAAGGTGATATTCTCAACATCAGTCCCAGAACTAACTCGTATCGTTTCCAATTACTCACCAAAAGGGAGACTCGATTTAGCCGGCTTCCAAATTATCCCATCCCTCGACAAAAGACACCCGATCAAGATCCTTGCGTTGAGCACACAGTATGACGAAAAGACCGCAAAAGACGCGCTCCCTTTCAACACGTTCATGGAAAGCCTTCCGAAGTATTTTAAACTTGGTCATCCCTACTCGGACGTTAACTTGAAGAAAGACGGTAAGAGGAAAGTCAAGTTCAGCGCGTGGGGTGGAAAGAGGTCCCCGCCCATCATCGGGCCAATTTGGACCCCAGCAGCGGAGAACAACAAGGACTCCACAATAGACGCGATTGTGTTGATTCGGAATCGAGACAACGAGGATACGCCGAAGACTTTTTAAATGACAACGGACCTCCCGAAAGCTAGACATCAAGACGTCCATGCTAGCTGGAATGGCTTAACTAGCTGTGACCATGATGAACACAACCTAGCTGCGTAGCCTATTGGTAAGGGTTTAAAATGTAAAAATCCTAATGATATATAAGAAATTAAAAGAAAACTTGTTTTGCTACAACATACTCGACTATTTGATTACTTTTCAAATGAGCTCCCTAATTTTAAAACGTAGCTACATGTTTTTGTTCAATATTTATTTTAAAGCGTATATAATATATATTTGTCATAGCAAACCCTTCCACTGACTACGCCCGAGTTATTGAGTAACTGATTAATCAATCTCATACAAATTTAAGAAACACTCATTGGAAATATTCGGGAGAATGTTGCCTTCGGCAATGGGCTGGATGCCGAGGGCAAGAACTGATGCGGCGATGCTATACAACAGTAACTATTGTCAATTTGTAATGTCCGTTTCTGAGTTACGTTTACCTACTTGTTACCAAATATTACCTATGCGCAAATTGTTAGTAATAAAACAGTATTAAATTATTCATATTTATTTCAACCCTGACTCTAAGAACAGATTTATTATCATATCATATGCACTTGTTCGAGAAAAATTCCAAATTAAACAGTAGATTTTATACCTGTGGTTGTCATACAGCGGGCCCGTGGGCATTATTTGTACGATCCGCGGAAGTAAATTGCATTAAAAGTCAACTATGACCTAGAGACCTTAGAGTGGAGACCATAGATTAACAAGTGCAGCGTACGACGTACATCCACAAGGTGGACGTACGACCTTATAAAGGTCGCCGGAAGACGCTGAATGCAGGTCGCCTCCGACAGGTATGCATGGAGATCCGAAGTGGACGTCTTACCACTGAAATGATGATGCTGATATAACCTACATATCCTGACCATAAACAAAATCAATATCCGAGTTTGTGTATGAATCCGAAGGTTATCATGTAAATTAGTATAGTGGTTTAAGCGTAGAGCAGTACGACACATATAGACACACACTTTCGCATTTATAACATTAGTATGGACTAGAGTGCAAAAACTCTTGAAGCACCTTCACATACTCTGCGGCCCGTCCCCGGTACTCATGGTACGTTGTCATGTGTGAAACCTTGGCCAGAAAAGTTTGACGACCGCTGTTCTATACTAAACCCGCTGTCGCCGGAAATAAGGGCGGAAACGTCCCCAGTCTTACTTCGGAGAGATACCGTTTCAACCCCTAAAGCTGATCTACCACCCGTGCTGACTAGGGATAGTGATACTCAATGAATATCGAACATCGATATTGAAGCCTTAACATCGATTTTTTAACACTGATATAACTCTGACTATTACATCGATCATGAATATTAACTCACGGCATCACCGCCGATCAAATGTCTTGTATGACCGCACCCACAAATCAAGTTTATTAATTCTTAAAACTACGGATTTTCGATGAACATCGATGTTTGTATAGAAAAATATCGTAACATCGATATTGGGCTTTTGATGTCAACATCGATGTTTTTCGAATAACAAACATTCCTCGCGCCAATCCGTACCAAGTTTAGGATCTCGTACACGATCTTACGCTAGTCGCGGAAAACGTTTTCGGCGAAGCTCCGCTAACCGGGAAACGCCGCTCGGGCCGACAACGAGAAACGAAACATAAAAACGTATTGGCATAAAAAGCACATATTGAAGGATCATACTACAACAGTAAATGTTTTATTTCACACAAAACCATCCCTTGTAATTAAATCTTAGCATCTTAAAAACTGTAGGATAGCTTTTCACATAGCAACATGCGAAAACTAATATAAAAGTAGGATAATTAAAAAAAAACAGCATTTTTCATATAAGGTTTATTGTTTGTCACTAATTTCAAAAACTTAACCTAAACAGTATCATGCCAAAGCTATGTTGCTTACAATGAAGATACTTCTAATAGCCTATTGCTGCAAATTTTTCAATTAACTTATATTCAGGAACTCAAGAGTACAGTACATAGAAGTCTTCAACTAGTGATGACATTCCCGCGGAAACGTGGTCTCTCACCAACGGTCTTATCTCATAGCTCGGGGTCGCCCAGCGAGCTATAGAGAGGGCTATGATCGGAGTATCTCTACGTGATAGAATCAGAAATGAAGGGTGCCATAGACGAACTAAACTGACCGACATAGTCTGCCCAATTAGCAAATTAAAGTGGCAATGGGCAGGTCACATTCCACGCAGAGTAGATGGTCGAAGGGGTCGAAAAGTGTTAGAGAGAAGACCATCGACTAGCGCTTGCTAAATATCCACAATAAATAGCCTAAATAGCCACATCAAAGAGCCATTTGATAAATTCTCTTAAAAGATGAATGTTTGGTTAAACTAAATTTAAAACAACTTTATATATTCAGACATTGAAATGCAATTTACCTATAAAAGCAAAGTCTTAGCCCCAAGAGAACATCCTCTGAATAACATTCTATACTGGTCCTAGTACCTAAATATCTTCAATCAAAATTAAATCACCAAAAACTACTATAATATAATTATGTGCATGTCACACCGTAGCATATTTAAATATATAATGTTCCTGAGGTATTCATTTCATCAGATGTTTAAATATTTAGATATTATGGTAGGTGCTTCCACATCTAATGAAACATTCAATGGTTGTCATGTGTTTACTAATTACTTTATCAAAAAACAACAGCATGAAACTAAAACTTTGTAATATGTAAATGAATACCTCTTTTTTTTAAACTCCACCGCCTGTCATGAAACTGAGCACACCATGCATAGTTACAGAACATTGTTGTAGGTACATATTTAATGATCATCTTTAATAACTTGTTAGATTAAAAAGATAATTACATTATCAAAAATTACTCATTACTTCCAGGTGTGGATATCACTAGTAATATAATTATATTTCTAAAATAGCAAACTGATTTAAAAACAATTTTATCAAATATATTTATTATGTGCCCACTGTGGCATTGGCAGTGTAAATGTTGAAATGCTTTTACAATCATACAATAAGAAAGTATTTTTTTTTTATATAAAATATTTCTTATAATTGCAACTGTTTTTATGTAATTGATTATTTTAACTGAGATGCATATACAAAGTGGGAATGACCAAAAACTATAATATAACTATAATTAAATAATTTTCTAATTTCTTCGGACTAGTTCATACAAACAAAATGAACCAATCTTCAATCAATTTTTACAAAAGCAAACTTATTAGCATGTAATTTGCCATAGATGTAATATATGTCAAAATTAAGCAGTACGAAGAATGATATGGACTCCAGAGTCAGTTTCAACGGGCTTGCTGAGTTGTCCGATCTTTAACTTGTAAGCTTCCTCCTCAAATGGCTTCTGCATTTGTCCACGACCAAACAAACCAAGGTCACCACCACGCTTAGCTGATGAGCAGTCCGAATGTTTAGATGCAATATCCACGAATGTTGCTTCTTCAGCAACAATTTGCTTTCTTAAATTCTTAAGGATGTCCAACGCCTCATCTTTACTTTTAGTGATATTATCTTCACGCCAGGACGACGGGCGCCGGCTGCCCGCATGTTTAACTAAAATATGACTGCACCTGATCTCACCTGGATCTGCAGGCGCATCTGGACGCTCCCATTGAGACTTCTTTGTATAAGTGTTCAGGAAATATGCCATTCCAGTTGAACGACTTTTTCTCATCTCCCATCCCTCAGGCAACAGTGATTCTTTCTCATTGGGCATTCTGGAATGTTTTTGAGCACTCGTTACACACACAATATTTGCACAACACTTATAAAAGTCAAGACGCGGAATAGGGTTACGTTCGTCGCGGCCGTAGATAGCAGGCAGATAATCACAAAGAGAATAAAACTACGAAAATGCAAGTGCATAATAAGCGCGTAATGTTAGGTAAATGTATTGTAATTTGCTACTAACTAGGATTTAGAAAGTCCAAGAACGTTTAGAAGCTCTATTCCGCTAGTAGTTAATAGCGTTGTGGTTAAAACTTACTATTACAAAGAACTATACAATGTACAAAGGCTATTTACAAAGAAATTTACTCACATGAAATGTAAAATTTCACAAAGATTTTAATACACAGCTAAGTCGTAACACTAAATATCAATTTTATTACAAATTCTTAAATTTAACAACCTTTAATAATTTGGTTAAATCACTATAGACTATAGAGTAGCGCCAACCTACATTGACCCATAGACAACAGACAACAGACAATAGACATCTACAATTAAATTTCTTCATCAGAAAAGCATTCACAATTCGGAATGATTTTTAAAAAACCCTAGAAAATACATAAAGTAAATTATTTTAAATATTTTTGAATAGAAGACTTCAGTAGTCAATAATCACGCATTAGATATTAAAGAGTCCTCTATTAGAATTATCTGAAATCTGCTCAAAGTTTTATCATCATTTCATTAATACTTCACGTATTAACCATATATCATTTCATTGTACACTAGATGTCATAGACAATGAGAAAATATGAGAATGATTTGTAATATTCTTACAGCAATCTAAATATTCTATTGAAGTCGATATTTTTAAATTAATTTATCAAAATGGTACATTAGAACATATACAAATTAAGAAAAATGTTCTATTAATTTAATATAAACAAATATCAATATTAGTTATTCATAAAAATAACAACCTTTATATAATTTTAAGATTCAGTATGTTTTTTTGAATTACTACCTAATCTATATTATATTTCCAAGTTGACAATGAAGTTGTATTGAAAAAGTAATTAAAAGCATGATATATATACAATAGATCTACTAAATAACTGTAGAAAAAACGACAAGTAGTGAGAAATAATATTGAATAAGCAAATGTTACTACAATATAAATGTATAAAGTTTTAAGTGTATCCCATTTAACGCGATTGGTGAGACGGAACGTGCGGAGGCGATGCAGTCATCTGATTGGTCGGCTGTCGGCGTAAGTAGAAGAGTATTCGCGCGCTCCGCAGCAGTTGAAGATTTTCCCGCGTACCAGTCTATGCATTAGCAATACGAAATTATGCTGTAATTCGAAGTGATATTTTGCGGTAAGTTTCGGTAAAATAAGATTAAAATTTTTATTGAAAAGACTTAATTAAAATATTATCTAGAATTTTTTTTATTTAACAGAATATAAAATATTTATTATTTAATAGAAAAATTATTAATTTTTTTTATTTAGAAACAGTTTGGTTTTCTTATCTTATTTGATCTTATTTGGAATAATAAGACAAGAAGTAATAGGCTTTTACTAAATTAACTCTTTTCAGTATTTCTAGAGTTATTTAGATTTTTATATGTTGGAAAGTGAATTATTTTGAAACACTTGAGTTTTTAAATCTAATTTTGAAATATAATACTATAGAAGTAATTGTTTTCAGTAAATTCTGTAGTTGTTTAAAATTTCATAATTTTCAATGTGATAAAAATTGTTTATGTTACTTTAAAATATTTTGGTAGGAAAGTTGAAGCTTTTTCATTCATATAAACTTTTATTCAATTAAATAATTAAAAATTAAATTTTATATAGCTCCTTTTAGCCATTTCATACTCTTATCAAAAAATAATTAAATATATTAACTGTCTCAATAACTTAGTCCTTGATACAAATCCCAAATAGAACGATTTATGAATTCAGTGAGGTTATAAAAGACATCACTTACATGCTTCTGAAATTATCTATGAAACAAACACAGAAATGTGTCATGCGAATCATTTTACACGAAGGGTTAAAAACTAAATCGTTTATCGCGAGCATCTTTCAAAATATTGGAATGATTTGTGACATTTATCTAACAATATATAATACATACAATTATACCGTTATGCTGTAAACAGATATACATACGCACATATTTTATAATATGTATAAAATGATATTATAATAAATATTATTTCAAAAAGCGATAAAATGGCATTGCTCTGTAAAAACAAAAGAAACAACAATTAATGCCATTGATGATATAATTTATTAATCACAAAAAACTAAAAATACGTACTTAAATGATAAAAAGCAAAATCATCAGCCGTCGAAAACAAACTAAAAAAAGTGTATAAAAAGTATTTTTTACATAACTAGTGCTCAACCAGTTGCGGTAGGAATACAAGGTCTACCATTTTTTTATATAATTAATTATTAAATTAATAAAGATTAAATAATTTTAAATAAAAATTAGATAATTTTTAATAAAATAATAAATATTTTTTTAAATATAGTTTTTTTGTATTTCTTTATTAATAGTTTTTATTATTTGTATTATTTATACAAATTAATTTAACATGCGGAAATTTTAAAATACAATTAAATTTGAATAGTATGTTCATTTATTTTGATTTAGCAAATTGTATTTTATCATCAATGTAGGTAAAGCTCCCCGGCGAGCTCTCCCGCTCCCCCACACTGTCCGCGATAAAGCTGTCAGGAGCGTATGGTCACACAGCAAGTAGTCAATCACAAACAAATCATCAATGTTTTTTAAACACTAAACTTGATTATAATATGACTATGGAATGTAGATAATGCAAAACAGCGGGAAAAATATTATTAATATTATTCAACACTGTTTTCTGTAAATAATTAAATCCATTTACAAAGTTTTAACTTAACCCAATTCTCATTTAACATTCTTTAAAGGCCTTAATTTACGAGTGTGTTAAGGAAAACGATGTCCTTTCGTAAAGTATTTTCCTACACTTTCTAAATAATTTTACAGGAAACGTTACATTTTGATTCCTCAGCTAGTTCGGCTGCATACAATGATGGTTTCACTTGAAACTATTAAAGCTTGCGTCTCTCAGTTGTGTTACAACCAACAACACTAACAAAATATCAAGCTTCGAGAATCTTTTCTTTTAAACAACTGTGGCCAACGAGCACGAGCCTCACCTAGTAGTATATCAGCGATGATCCGCCCCTGACCCTTGCAGAAACACCTAACCCTTGCAAAGCCGAGGGTGCGTTGTCGGCCATTTAACTTATAAAGAAGGCCGTACACTCTGTTCAAAATATCGATACAGAGATGTATTTTTATAGATTTTTAATCGCGAAGCAAACGAGCAGAAGCCTCACTTAGTAAAAGTGATCTTTCGCCTACGAACGCCTTAGTCTCCGCTCCACCCGTGCATTGCCGGGCTTGAAATTTTCAATTTCGTTAGGCTGAGAGACTTATGAAGGCCTTAAAAATCTACATTTTAATTTAGCTTTAACAAAATACCTATTTTTGTAAAGTGTTTTTGTTTGAGAAAGGACTGATTTTATTTGATTAGTATTTTCACTTAACGACGTCTTACACGAATCTTTATTAATTTAAAACACTTGTGTTTGGTTGAATATTCTATAAAATAATTGCTAATTATTAAAGCTAAAAGTGCTCATGGGCAGCGGATTATTCTAGAAGAAGCTTGCCTTCCGTTACATAAAATCTATTTTCTAAAATTATAATTCATATTAATTAACCTATGTGGACTGTATTATTGTACTCATGCGTAAAAATGGTAATCGTTGAAATAATTACGTTTTGCGGTACAATGATTTGTAAAATTATTATCATACATGTAGTTGAACACTAATTATTACGATTGATTAAACATTGATTAACATTTTACTTATTTAGACTTAACGTCATTACTGGTTATTTTTCTATTCTTCTTTTATAACGGACAACGGAGCAAGTGGGTCTCCAATAGGGTAGAGAACATCGCCGCCCACGAACAACCGCGCTACACTACGCGCATGGTTGTGTTGCCGGCTTTTTACGCCACTTAAGCGGTATTTTTAACGGCCTCCAACATCCTCACTCACTCTGCGAAATACAGTACAATAACCGTTTCACGCTGAGTATTCTGTGAGCTCCTGGTATCACTTCGGATGAGCCGGCGCAATTAGTGCGTTAGCATATCTTCAGCATGGCTCTACCACGGGTGATTTACGGCAAATTTAATTAAACAGTGGTTTTTAAGAGGTGATTTATATTACGGTTTTAGGAGAAATACCTAATTTAAATGAGAATAAGTATGTTTTAACATATAGTATTTAATTTGTTATCATATATTCATTTCTTGTACGTATTTAAATTGCTGCAAAAATTTTAAACAGAACATTATTAAGCATCCAAGACGCATTCCAGCTAAGATAACTTAACAATGAAAACAGCAAAGATAATGATAGGAGTGAGATAAATACAGATACATGGCTATTTAAAGTATAAGGCACAGTTACAGATGCATACATAATTATTGATACATTGATCCATAGAACAACAAAACCGTTATATAAAAAAATTAAGTAACGTAGCTAAATATAGCTCCACAGATAATTATTAATATAGAACATAGAAGAATGCAGACTCGTATAAATATATGTACATCGAGCCATACACAAATAAATACAGTCATATAAAAACAATAGATACATCATAAATGCAGATTCATTCAATGAAAATCGGGAGGCGAACGAGCCCGAAACTAAATAAATACAGGCCTTTTAGGCTTTAGGGATAGATAGGCTCTCTTTCCAAATCTCCCCAAGTCGTGATGTTTCCAAAGCACATCTGCAATCACCTAATACCATAGAATAGTGGTTCCTTGACAATCTTGATCTTGATAGATCTGATGATCTACTGACTGATGGCAGTGCCACAACCACCAAAAGCATTTTTCAATATATTCATGAGATACTAACATTCTTGTTGCACTGACTGCGGTCGTTTTGCTATGTATCGAAGCAACGCTGAATCGGCCTGTCACAAAATATACAACTAATATAAATTAGGAGTCCGAGAAGGTATTATTCTAAAAAAATATAACTAAATAAAAATGCAACGTAAAAGGCATAAGGAGTGGAAATTTTTTATGAAAACAGGGAGACAAACAGGTAGGAGGCGGACCCAGGGTAAGCGTTACTTCACCTGTACACGACAATCGCAGGACCTGGGCCGCAAGTGCGTTGACGGCCTTTTAAGGATAGGTATACCGTAAGATCTTCATTTGAATGTCCCAAATTTGTATTGGTCTGGAAATAACTCTGCAGGAAGCTGATTCCACATGTTGCGATGATGATGCGGGCGACAAATGCCTTCAAACGTTCAGTTGTGGTAGGGAAAACGTTACACAATTTTTAAAAAATGTAGTTTCCAATGGCATACCAAATTTGTTGCGACTCCTTCTCGATTGATACGTATTTTCGTGAAAAAAGTTACCATGTTCCTTATGTAATAGTTCTTTTGACAGGTTTTTAAATTTATGGTCCTCGTTTGAACGTTTCTATATTTTACCTTCGTCAGTTTTATCTGCACTTGAGACGTTTTCGCGAAATGAATTTCCTTTCAATGTCCTGATTTAATCGTATTCATGGAATATGTTAATATATATAAGACGTTTATTTAAAACTAAATTCAAAATAAACTTTTATTCGTTGAGTGCATTAACATAACCTCAACTCGCTGAACCAAGAAAACGTCTTGTCATACATTGTGAAATGTACTAACATCGCTGTCAAATAAGAAAGGTTTCGAGGTGAAATGTCACTTTTTAATGTCACGTGATAAATAGTAAAATATGGGGAGAACATAATGGAATGATGTTAATAAATTAGGAATATATATGTTTTATAATAAACTCGTATTATGAATTATTTTTAGCCTTTACGGCCTCATTTAAATTAATTAATTGCTTTTTTAAAAATAGTTTTAACTAAGTACAAATGATAAATAATTTTTACGTCGCACGAGGACTTCTGTACAAATGTATAAGTTTGAAACGCCAATTTCAACACATCTGGATGCATTACAACGCATTCTGCTGACTCACTGTTTTGTATTGGGAAAATAACATTTGCATTACTTAGCTTACATACATGAGATAGTGGAGAAATCTTTTCTATGAAGACTCGGAACAAACGAGAGACCCAAGTCTCTGCTGGGCCGCGGGGCCCTCTTTTTTCAATGATACTCTCCCGTATTGGGATCATAGAAATGCTATTGAACATTTCTTTGACAGTGCATTCATCTGGTGGTATGAAGTTTACGTTCTATCCTCAGACCAATAGTAGACACAAGAATTCATATAAATCGGTCGCGTTGCTTAAAAAGATTATTATTATACAATTGTGAAGTAAACAAGCAAATCAGCAAAAGGCTAACTTAAGAGCCGCATCCATCACCCATACAAATGGGTGCGTTGCCGGCCTTTGAAGGTTCGGAATTATACAATTGATATATTTTTGTAAATTGAATGGTACATAGTGGTTTTTTAAACATTTCTATAAGGTACTCTCGCTGTATTGAATTTTATTTTCTTTTCCATCTTGAGGTTGTCACGAGATAACACGGCTAGTTTCAGACCAAACCCTTGGACCCACAATTTCTAAAGTGTATTAAGTCTTTATCTTCATCTATGTAGGTATCTCATATCTTTGCGATATTTGTGAACATTTATTCTGTA
Source organism: Delias oraia (assembly GCA_018230265.1). Lineage (NCBI taxonomy): Eukaryota > Metazoa > Arthropoda > Insecta > Lepidoptera > Pieridae > Delias > Delias oraia. The sequence continues at coordinate 32,419 of DWCF01000844.1, forward strand.
TTTTTATGTAAAATATACTTAAATAAAGAGACAAACACACAAACACAATCACAACACAATCACAAACAGAAACCTTGCGTTTCTGTTTGTGATTTTAGGAGTAATCTATAGATCTCCCACTGAATCAACATTGAAAATGATTTCGTCCATAAAAAGCTGTTATTCGTGAGTTTAATGTAAGAGAACCTATATTGTAAGAGAACACCGCTGCCCATGTACAACCACGCCACAGTCCGCGCACTTTTTTTAAGGGCCTCCGATATCCTCATTCACTCTGCAAAACACAATACAAGTGCCGTTTCATGCTGAGTATTCTGTGAGCCCGAGGATGACTTCGGACGAGCCGGCCCAATTAGGGCGACAGTATAATATGCTTTCGCGTGGCTCTTCCACGGGTGCAAGTTGGGATTTTTTGTGACAATACGAAGGCAAACGAGCAGGAGCCAGCCTTACCTAGAGTAAGCGGTGCTCCGCTCATGCATTTCCCCAACACTAGCCGCGGGAGCGTTGACAGCCTGCAACGATTTTATCGAGGTCAGTTGCGTTAGTTTACAAATAAAACGCATCTAAAGTTAGGTTAGGTATACTATGCTTCCCTACCACAGAAATACTCCCATCCACTTCAAACTGTGCCATACGCCAAACTCACACTTTTGTTGACAGGAGGTTATGAAAACTCTTCGGCCTGCCAGAAGGCGTTCTCCGCAACTATGTACTACCAATCTCGCCGGTGTAATAGAGTTCTGAACTTGTTTGAGTTATGTGGTCAAAGCAATACACCGACTTAGAAATGTGTTTTTGATTGGTAACAATGCCGTTAACCTAGCATTGGGCTTTCTTATGAAACGACATATTAACGTCACACAAGATTTGGTCATAGGGATATGAAAAACCAATATAAATTGCGTGGTTTGTATTTTTATGGTAGAGCGGACAAGGTCGGTTTCCTATATGGTAAGAGAATCCCGCCATTCATGGAATACCGGGGCACAGTTCACGTTTAGGTTATGTTGCCGGCTTTTTAGACCGCGCAAGCAGCAGTGAAACACAGTAAAAGCACAGTTTCACGTTGAGTATTCTGTGACCGTCATCACTTAAGGCAGCCGGCCCAATTAGTGCATCAGCGTGGCGCTCCCGCGGCTGCATCCGGCACTGTCAAACGCTTCCAAAGATCGAATAAAGTATCAATTCTGATAGGCCGAATTTCAAGTATGGGTGGCGCTTAAAAATATACATACCATATGTTACTCATAATTAAGTAGCTTTCTGTTGGTAAAATAATTTTCAAGACCAGTTCAGTAGATCCAGACATGATCCCTTACAACGGGACAAAAAAATTTACTTCTTTATAACATTAGTATAGATAATCGTAGGAGAGCCATGCTGAAGTATATGCTGACGCAATAGTTAGGCCAGGTCGTCCGAAGTGATAGCACGGGCTCACAGAATACTCAGCGAGAAACGGTACTCCTACTTAAAAATGCCGCGTAAGCGGCGTAAAAAGCCGTCAACACAACCACGTAGACTGTGGTGCGGTTGTTATGGGCGGCGGTATTCTCTTACCATATAGGAGACCCACCTGCTCCGTTATCCGCAATAGAATAAAAAATGATAACAATTCACATGTTACCAACAAGCAAACTGTAATAAAGCCAAGGCGAATGCACAAATCCGGACCAAGATCAAATAATCCGATTCCCATGGGGACACCGCGTTTAGTAAGTTAAGATGAATTCTTGCGGTTACCTGATAAACCCGTTGGTCAAACTTTTATATTGACAGGGCTAATAGCACATTCCCTGAAATGAATTCAGTTATCCTGAATATATATAATCATTTGGTCTAACAGTAACTTTAGAATTAATACGTTTATAGAAATCGTCAAAGGTTTTGAACTAGACTCGAAAAAGGGCTATACCGAGATTCAGAGCCTCGTAGCCGAGTGATCTTAAAAGTCTACCACTACCGCTGCACTGCACTACTTTCACACGCCGGAGCCGGAGCCTTGGCACCACTCCGGACGAGACGGCCCAACTAGTGCGTCGGCATAAGCTGCAGAATGGCTCTCCCATGTTTGGAAAAGCGTTTAGCCACTCGCCTGTTGCTTGCAAGCATTTCCGACGACCGAATAATGCATGAATTTCAATGCGAAGCGGGGAGTTGAACCTGATACTTCTCGCTTCAAGGTAGACCCATAAGACCGCTTACTACGAGGGTCTCATCAACAGCAATGGATGCTTAATCCTAAGTTCGTGATATTAACTAAGCCTGGCATAAAATAAACTTATCAAAGTTTAACCTGCAATGTGCCATTAACAGACTTGCTATTAGCGAAGGAAATGGAACCTTCACGTCGACGAAGCCTGCTTGGGGATAATTGGTGGGGAATCTAATATCTTACTCCAATATTGTGCATCTGTGACTCGCTCGCTTAAACCTTTGAACTGTGTCAACAAATTTAATAAAGTTCTTCCTACATCTACGCGGAGGGATTGTCAAATTTCGCATGATAATTTTGACAACTCACCATACATATGGTTTATGACTCTCTATCATAATAATTATTACTATAACCTGGCAACTGTCAAGTTTATACAATGACTGAATAAATTGGAAATTAAATTACATTTTTGTTCGGACCAGGATTCGAACACGATACCTGCCACTTCGTGGTAGGCTAACAAAAACCAATCAGCTACGATGCGCTGAGAATCCTACTTTTTGCTATTTGTACCGGTCGGTTGAAAGATAATCAATAACGAATCCTCTATTTTGAGATCCATTAAAAATGGTCTCAAATATAAAATAATATAACTTTTATGTGCACTTTATTTTCTATAACTTGTTAAGATATTTTAACATCTCAAAATTCTCAACGGGTCTATTAAACAGCAAGTCAACTTTGAGAGTGTCACAATGAATGTCTGCATCAACCGGAAAATTAAAAAAGAAACGCTCCCAAAACCTCCTTTGACGACAAAAAGGTGTTGCTGGTATGCCTCGTATAACAGTAGGATAATATATGTTATTTCATTTCTCGTAATTTTGCCTAATTTTGAATTCAGTATTTTATTACTTTTTAATCATTTGTATTTTAAATTATTAACAAAGAATATTTAAAGTTATTTTTTTATGGAAACGGTGGCAATTAAGCATGAGACTAATCTAGGAAAAGCGGTCCTCCACCCATGGACGCTACTAGCGCAAGCAGGACCGCGGGTGCGTTTCGGCTTTTGAGGGATGGGCACGCTTTTTAATTGAGGGTCCCTAAGCTATAGTTCAACAGCTCTTAAATAAAACACAGATAAATGTCAATGGAATTTAATTTATGAACTACATTGAAGAGTGGCAGGCCTAGTGTCTCGACCGTAGGAGTCATATGCTGCCGCATTAATTGAGCGGGGTCATATGGAATGATATCACAGGCTCATAGATTACCAGCATCAAATAATTGTACTGAGTTTCGCTGAGCGACTGTCCGTGAAATTATACCGCTTAAGCAGCATAAGAAGACGGCAACTCAAAAACCAAATCGCGGAACCCGATACTTCTCGGTTTATTTAGGGCTTATAGAACACTTAGCTACGAGACACATACCATCAACGGACCTAGTACCTCCGAAGTCCAATATAATAAAAAAATCAGGATTCCGCGTTAAGGAATGTAGTTTAATAGAAAAGCACGTCCGCACTTCCAAAAATGCAAAGAAGCGCTAAGCTTCCCCTTAATCATAATTAGCATTAAATGTCGGGATTCGGATGGCCACTAATTATTCGGGCGCCGAGGGGCGATTCAATTAAGTGTCCACATTTTGACCGCCACCTCTGGCTTTTATTTATTCGGATACCTCGCAGTCAAATTTTATCCGATATTAATTTAAATTTCTACTATAGTGCAGTGCAGTAACAGAGTGAGGATATCGGGAGGGCCTTAAAAGTGCCACAAACAGTGGCTTAGGCACCGTTTTGCTTAAAATGCGTCCATAAGCATATTCCTCAATTGTCTAGACCTTTCCCACTTCTCGTAAGTTATTATTAGTCGAGTACTTTTCGAGCAAAGCATTGAGACAAATTGAAAGTGAATTATTTTAAGTGTTTACAAACAGCTTCGTCTTTGACCTTTCGCCTTTTCTGCGACTCTTGTGAGCTTCGATTTCATTTTCATTGAAATAGGCAACATACTCAGCATCTATCTACCCTTTTATACACGTGTTTTTTCTTATCGTGCAACAGTAGTAGTAGACCTCTTGATAGTTTGTTTCAAAGAAAATCGGAAAGAAACGAGCAGGCTCGACTAGGACTATTGTCCTACGGCCATACCTTCAGCCCCTGCTGGGCGGCAGGTGCTTTGTCGGTCTTTTGGAGCAAGTACACTGTGAATGTTGCCTTTGGTGAAAAGTCATAGGCTGCGGTGTCCGTGACATATATTGTGATGTGTCTGTTAAAAGATTCATTGCGTAGCTTGTTAGTTTAGGATGGAATTGAGTTAGCCGCCGAGTGAGTGTTTGAGTATTCGAACCTGAAAAAACAGTACACATGGTTGACGCTGTATTAGGAGCCATTGATTTAGATTTATTTCTTTCCGACATTATGTTTTTTTTTGGTATAGCGGACAACAGAGCAGATGGGTCTCCTATAAGGCAAGAGAACACCGCTGCCCATGAACAACCGCGCCACTCACCGTGCATTGGTTGTGTTGCCGGCATTTAATCTCATAGGTAAGCAACGAATATTTTAAAAGTAGATAATTTTCTTAGAAACGGTACTGTCATGCATTATTCAAATATGAAGCCAAGAGAGAATAAACAGATGTACTATTTTTTTAACTTTCTATATCGCTGTTGCGGGTTTCGACACTAAAACAACACTCGTAAGAAAACTAAACTGTATGTTTTCAGACACAAAAGTGAACGTGAAACATAGAAAAATATATTGTGTGAACTGTTACATGTTGTAATATACTTTTATCGTTATATAAGACATTTTTTTCAAACTATGTTCAGTGTTAGTATTAACTTGGATATTTTTCATCTGAATAAAAAGGAAGTAAATTTTATTTATTAAATTTAATTCGTAAGAGGCGACTAAAGGAAACTTCACCGGAGGGTGGGCAGCAGCGCCCTTTCGAGTACAACAGATGTTTCTGCGATCACCAACCCGCCTGCCAAGCGTGGTGATTAAGGCAAATAGCCCCCCTATGACAAAAAAATTGGTTGCCTGTAAAGTCGGTGTACGGGCGAAAGTTTTACGTGACAACGACTTTGAGTGGTAAAATAATT